>QTSX02005758.1:328340-348078 GCA_014839935.2 Entomophthora muscae
TGACATGGTGAACCACAGCAGCAAAATTAAGCATTGTCACTTCTGTTTGCCAGAGTGTACCCAACCAGGACCTGCTGCTCTCAAGACCCTAAGCCAAGATCCATGCCCTATCAGCAAACTGCTCATGGACCTGAAACCTGCAAAAAGCAAAGAAGCAAAATCACATGGTATAAGAACGTTGGCAGTGTGGTGATGACCACATTGTCATTTTTGATAATAAATTTTATGAACCTTTGGTTCAAACAAATCTTACCTTATCTAGTCTTAGTTATCTTCCATCTTAACTCCAGCCATGTAGACAACAAGGCAACTGCCCCCTCCAGAGACCAACCTGCCAAACTGCCCCAGGCACTATACTGTCCACCTGGAGCTCCCTTTGGATCTGTGCGTTTTACTGAATACCCGCCCAACCCGGCCTACTAAGAGTACGACTTGGAAACCATCCTCATTGCTGATCCCTTGGCAAGGACTATAGAAACCAAATACATAGGACACTAAGGAAAAAGGATCAAAGTACCGCCCTTATTGTTAAAAGACAAGTACAATTATCTGCCTGCCTACTTTGTTCCCATGACTCCAGCCTTCAACCCCTTGACCTGAATGCCCAATAGAGACCCCCACTGCAGCTGAGACTACGTCTACCCAACTGTTTGGAGTACTCTAAATTACGTTGATGGGAATGGTAGACACTATGGTGCCCAATTCAGGGCCCTGGTCTTTGCTTGGGCAATCTGTATCCAATATGATCATGTTAGCACCCATCCTATGATAGACATTACCCTCTGGCTCGGCCGTATTCCATCCCAAGCCAACCAATGCATCTACCTATGTCTGGCTTCCTGACACTGCCTAGAGTTTGGCTTCTTCTGGGGCAGATACCTGCTGTTTCTATCTTATGGCACTTTTGGAGCCTATATTGGGATAGAGGTATTTGAATACTTTGTCAAATGTGACTTTGTTCTCTAAAAGTCATTTGTTTTGGGTACCCAACTAATATTGCAGAAAGCCTGCGGCTTCTGTGGCCAAGGTTTTCATTTTGAACCAGATGGCTCTCCTCCTGGATTGAATTTTCTGCTAGGTAAGTAGCTGTCTCTGACGCACATGATATGTTCTTTCTTCATTCAAGGGAGCAGTCAAAGCTCACTCCTGCTGATACTGATTAAGCTGCCTCAATTGGCGTGACTCTTTGTTGGAGGTGATAGGCTTCTTCTGAGTGCAGTTTGTGCTTGATTCATGGCACAGATGTTGTGGGAGAGAAGACTTTTGAAATCCATGCAGCTGTGTCTGCCACTGTTGTGATCATTCTTCATCATTTTCATCACTACAATGATATTTTTAAGTTTTCTAGAGACATATGGTTTTGTGGGGATGCCCTCCTTTCTCTATTTAGACACCACTTATGAGAATTCTCCTTGTTGGAGCCAGCACTTCATTTCAAGGTGTGTGAATTTCTCCTCTATCTATTGACTGACTTCTGTGACTGATCAGTCTAAGAAAAGGCCCCATAGACTTGCTTTCTCTTTGGTAAATTCCTGTCTGTAAATTTTTCTGCATGAGGCTAGGCTTATCTCTATGTAGCTCTATAAATGCGCAACTTTGGGGGTAAAGTCTTATTATCTCATTTGACCACTTTGTCAGGGTTGAAAGCAGGTGTGTGTCCATTATTTGGCTATCCCAACCATGAAACCTGGGTTTTCCCAGCCAATAGCTAGGAAAGAGATGTAAAAAGACAAAATGAATTTAGTGACATCTTGCACTCTCATGTTAAGAGACTTAGTCTCAATGTCAACTTTGCTTGGTACAACACCCAAAAACTTTTCTGAAGCTTTGTACAAGTTGAAGTTGTGGCTTACCCAGGCTTCTTCTTCAGAGAGAGGTATTTTAATCTTAATTGCAGTGGGAACTTTTTCTTTGGGTTTTGAGGGGTTGATCCATGGAAGTGCATCACTGGTGCATTTATGAACTTGACCAAACATTTGTGCCCATTTGATGTCAAAATCAGATGCCTTTATATATTCACACAGGCTGGGAAACCCCAGCAGCTTTCCTTTGTTGAGCTTCAGAGGGGCTAAATCCAGCTCTAAACCACTTGTCAATTTGGGTAAAATCAAGTTTTACTTTTTTATGAATTTCAAGATCAGAGTGTGAAATATCTCTTCCTTCCAGGATCTCTATTTCTGTATTGGTCAGGTTTTTTCCAGATGAAAGTGCACCAGATCTCCTGTGTGTTCTGTGGATGTGTCTTGTTCTACTGGCTTTTTAATGACATGAGGGACTGGCTGAGAGATTTTTTAGAAAACTTTTTCTTGCCTTATGACAATTTCTCACAGATCTGTGGTCCATTCCCATTGTGTTGCTATTTGATTGTCTGTTTTATAATGGGTTGCCTCTTGATCTGTTATTCTTTGATGAGTTGGCGCTTTGGTCAGATTCATGATTGAGTGTTGAGCCAAGCATTTCTGCTGGGCTCTATGGTTGTGTTGCAGGCCTGGGAGCAACAATATCTCCTTAGGCCTGGTCTATTTGGATTGCATCCTCTGTCACTTTCCCTTGCTTCAGGTTGGTGAGGGCGGTTGGTTTTTTTGAAGCAGCCGTTGCAGGCCACCCTCATGATCTTGTCTTTGTGCTTATCGGGTTTTGCTTTTAAAAGTGGCTAGGGTGATTTGTGCTTGTTTCTGATTGGCTGATTTGGTTTAGAGTGTTGCTCATAAAAGCAAGAGAGATTTCTATACTCGCCACTATACTACTCAAGAGTTGGTAGGACCATAATGCGCCACTCAATATTAGTGGCTAAATTTATTAGTCTATTCTATTGCGGAAAAATCTGAGAGGTAGATGCACTTTATAAGGGTTGCTTTCGAAGGGGGTTTCTAAAGGTAGAATCTTGTAAGTGAAGCAAGTTATTCATTAAAAATTTGGGAAGTCTAGCAAAATAGCCGTTTTTGATGAAGATAGGTCCAATTGACATCGATACCATAAATAAAACGTAAATTAAATATTTAACATAAATTCTTTAATTTAATTTGGGTTTTTTATTATAATTTTCTACAAATTTAAAAAATAATATGCTGATTTCAACTGGGTCAGGCTTATAATGCGATATAATTCAGCTATTTTTAGGTATAGCATTAATGGAGTATGTAAAAGTTTGCTTTTCTAGAGCTACAATCCGTACTTTAATTGGTTTTTGATGAATAGATAAGATTTATTTGATTGAAGTTATAAGGCAGCTTACACAAATCTTAGTGTAGTATGCAATTAGTCCTCCTTCAGGGGTTTTTACAACTCGCGGTATTCAGCTTCTCGAATCGGTCCACGTGGAGTAGTTGGGGATCCTATGCTCGAAGGAATCGATATTTGTTCACCAGTCTTAGTGGAGCATATATTTACTGAAGTGATGGTGACTTCTGGGGCTTCATCCTGGTAATTGGTAGAATGACCTTGTGCTATAACCTCAACATTATCGTGTCCATTAATTATCATAAATTTGATTTGAAATTTAGAGTTTTGGTTGACAATGGCAAAATTCTCGTAATGGACTGGCCAAAACAATATATCTTGAGAACTGGTAGCCCTTAAAATACTCTTGAGACGGCGGCCTTCTTGAGTATTTCGTTCGATATGTTGCTGAACTAATTGAATGGTGGAATCTCTTAGAATAGACAGACATGCATCTTTACTAGACTTGATGGACAAGAAAAAAGGCATTATCGTTTTAAAAACACCCAATGATGTTTCCAGAAGACTCATTTTGCCAGGGTGATAGATATCATCACCCCTTGTCGACGATTTTATATTAGACCTTCGAGGGCGACCCGCTGAATCCAAACCAGCTCTATTAAACAACTGTTCCATATCATTATTGACCGAGTTGATTGTCTTATATATCTTGTAACCAAGAAACCCAAGCCCGCCAAAAAATACGGTAAAAAACGTTCCCGGGAAATGATACATTGCCAACCCTGCAAGGCCTATACCAGCTAGCATTCTGGCCTTGGATTGATTCAAAACTAAATTAGAACACTTAACAATAAAATAAAAAACAAAGTAATACGGGGTTTGCGATGAAACCTTCTATCAAAATTCAAAGAAAAAAGCGCTATCTTCCTTGGATGTGCTTGATTCAATTCAAACGAGGATTTTCCCACTCTTATAGGTTTAGGAACTTTGCAGGAATCAACGTTGCCAGAGAAGCTTCTATACGAGGTCATAGATGCTTGATCTGTACCCAAGTGATATCCTTTCAGAGCACCGTTTGGCAAGTTAAGTAGCCTTAAATTTCTAGAGACTGTAATTAAGATGAGTCGAAAAGTCACGTTTAAGCTAGTTCACCTTTTCCGATGGCATTTTTCTGTAAAGATAACATAATAGCGAAAAATCAAACAATAGTAAATTGATCTAATTTGGGAATCAAGTAAATCCACATGTCTTTAAAGCTTATACTTTATCAACGATTGCTTAGTGCTTGGGCTTGGTTCTTGATTCAAATCCGTTGTTGTAGTGAATTCTAATTGGCTACAAATATTTAGAATTCATTCCAGTCAGCTTGAATCAAATTTTTGTAACTGACTTATATTCTTGCTTCCTTGACTCCCAATAAATCATCTTTATCTCTTTCACTAGACTTTTAGTGCTTTTTATAACTGATCCGCAGAGGCAGGTGCTGCTGTCTCCTGCTGTGGTTTGCCCTTGTATTCCCCTTTTTATATTTATTTTGAATTTTCAATATTTGTTGTCTACTGCCACACCGTAATCAATTTTGATCGATTTGTATGCAAAATGAGTTGAGAAAGAATTGATAAAAATGTACACTTTGGATTCAATCATAATTCAGTGACGTAGCTAGGGATAACAATATAATATATTTAAGGAGGAAATATCAGTCTCTTTGGTTTTGGGTTCAATGGTTTAAATAATATAATGTACTGACAAATATCTGATTTTTTGGCATGATTTCAAGTTTCTTACAACACTCCTCCACTTAAACTAGGTGTAGTATAATTTCATATGCTCCCATCAATAGATTGTGTACATTGAACTCCTTTACTATGTTGCATCCAGGCTGGACACCTCAGTTGCCAACATACCTCACAATGCACAGGGGAACTCACTTAGCTACCTAATAACAGGGCTAACATCATGATCTTACTTGACCCCACCAGCATGGCGGGATGTCATATTTCCTGATAAGGAGTGGGACCAATTGTGATAACTATCATAACAACCCATATATAGAACACTACTGATCTCTATCATATTGAATTTCATATAATCTTTCCCTTGGTGGCCCAATGGTTTTCCACACAGTATAAAATTCTCACTATTCTCAATAAATATGATCCTATTCCAGATCCCTTTGCTTTCCCCTCTTAGACTGTTGTCTTCCCCCAACTCCAAGTACTGAACCAGAATTAGTTCAGCTACAACAACTGTTCTTGGGATATTAGGTGTGAAAGTTGCCAACCCTTTATACCCAACGAGGTGCATCCTATTCAGCACAAAACCTCTTGGGATGGCTTGTGCTCAAGGAATCCTGGTATTTTAAAATGCACCAGCCTGTTTCAAAGATGTGGGGGCTATACCTTGGACCTCTCAGATGTCATTTAGGAACACTGCTGGCCATTGGATGCTTTTTTGATTAGCATCAAAGCATGTTTTAGATACAGGGCAATGGTTTTTAACCATTTTCTTGGGTATATGTATTTACCCTTTTTCTTTAAAGGTAAACAACTAGAATCAGCCAAGTATAATTAATAAATTGATATACAAGTTTCTCATGCTTAGCAGTAAAAAATAAGAGGTATATGGGGGAGAGTGTGACAGAGGGGAGATAAACCAGCTAAGCTCAGCTCCCATCCTGGGGGGATCCACAGGACGCCTCCCAATGCATCACTGGGATGGCTGCTCAAACGGGAGTCCATAAGGACAAGGTGGGAGACAACTGAAGGAGATAGGTGTTCAGACCCATCAGCAACATACCGGTTAACAACCAGGAGGTATGCTTGGGGGTGCACCAAGGGAGAACAGGTAGGTCTTGGAAAAGGTAAGATCTTCCTCAACCACAGGAACCAGCACCAAGCTCCCCTCAACAAGGAGGTTACCAGGTACAGAGATGGGCAGAGCGACCTCCACATCTTTTTTTTTGGTAAAATTTTTTATACAGAGCGACCTCCACATCTTTTTTTTGGTAAAATTTTTTATACAGAGCAACCTCCACATCATCAGAAGTGAGACTTTGGACAAAAATTTCCCCAGTGAAGGGGAGATTGTGAGCCCTAACAGGTAGATTGTCTATGAGGTACAGGAGCAGGGTGAGATTTTATCCCACCAGATGGCATATACAGACAGCTGCACCCAAAGATATGGGGCAGTGATCCATACAGAAACAGGGCAGGGGCCAGAGAAAATGCTACACATTAAAAGCAGGGAGCAACATTTCTAAATCACCCAAGAAATTTGGGAAACATTGGTGCACTTTCAGAGGGTGTGTTTAATGGAAACAGTGGATGCCAGGGGAGCCACAAGAGAGTTTGGACTCCTGGAGAGACTTGGCAAGCACAGGAGAACTTGGCAACCACAGAGAAAGCACTTAACATTAATGTTTTTGAATTTTAAAGCCAAAAGTTAGCAAAAACACTGACATTTCAAACTTAAAGTAAGTAAATATAACAATTTTAACTTAAATATTAGGTTTGAGTCTGCTTTGACAGGCAAAATCAGGTAAAATATACTGTTTAAATCTAACATCAACTCTAGATGAGCTTGAAAGGATGCCTGAAGCCAGGGAAAAGAAAAAGAAGTAAGAGAAACCTTAATTTTTACTAAAACTTTCATGTAGAAGTGTTGTGCCCTGCCCAAAGGGCAGTCTTCAATCTAATTAGGTTTGAACTAAGAACTTATTAGTAATGTTAAATCAAACAATTACCTTGTTTTTTGTTCTCGCTTCGGTTCTTGCTCTTTGCTCTCGGTTTTGCTTTTGCTTTTGCTCCTGCATTTACGGACGGGTTTCTATTCACTTTCCTATATAATTCCTATTTTAAAACAGGTTTTTCCTTTTACTTTACCTTGCTTACGCAACCACTGTCTTCTTCCCCTGCTTTATGCAGATCTTTGGCTTCTGTTACCAGCAGCTTCCCCATCATCATGTGTCTCTCCTTTACTTTATTCAAAACCCGCCTTCCAAGAAACTCCTTTCTATTGCTGAAGATCTTCCCCAGGACTTGGTTCTTATGCCTTATAAATAAATACATTAGAAGAGTAAGCTTTTAAGCTGAAATTCTAAGTGGTTTTCTCCAATCACTATCACAGGTTTTTTTACTTCAATTTCCCTTTTCCTTTTCCCAATCTTCAATTCTAACTTTGAAATTTACTTAGGATCTTACTTTATTAAGCTTAGGTTTGCAGTAAATTACAAATTTGTTAAGTCTCAATTTGCTTCCAGACTTATTAGAGTTTTAAATATCTAGTATAATTCAGATAGAGATAGCTAGACAACAAGCTATTAGCTTGTTGTCACAATTTTTTAATATTAGGGATAGTCTAACTAACTTTATGTTAAGATGTTCTCACAGGGAATATCCTGATGTGGATATACCTTTAGTTATCAACAAATCTTTATTCAATACTTTGTTCTATGTAGTTTGTTTAGGTTTAGTTAATTTGATAACACCTTTTGTGTCTAACCATAAGTTTTTAGCAGGTCTCTTAAAGGTACTTTTATAAACTGTACCTACTTTTCTTTATCTTTTAAACCTAAATCTGAATGCTTTGCACAGTATTGTATATAATCTTGTACCCTATTGGACAAGACCTTACAAGAAGGACTCCAAGATGAGGAGTCAAAAAACAAAAAAATAAAGGTAAACCCTTTGTTTGTTAATAATAGACAAGAAGAGATTCAAAGTGGACCTGCTTGTCTTTTAAGGGGCAGGAATCTTAACAGCAGGGCCACCAGGAGCAGGGGAGCCTCCTGGCTGGCTGGGAGATAAAATTTTCAACCCTAAATCAGGAGGGTTGGAAGTTTTTTGAATTGATTTCTGGCTTAGTTTCTGGTTGAACATTTCCTAAGGGATATTCCAGAAACCTATTAATCCCAGATGGATTTGAATTTGTTGCTGTTGATGTGTCAACTCTTTATTGGTCAGCCCTTATATGGGTTAAAAGCGGGTAATACCAGGTCAGTAAATGATCTGAATTGACCAGCAGTTTATCCCATTACAGAAAAAAAGGAGCAGGTAATCTGTAGGGTATGCTAAGACAAATATCTTGTCCACAATATGTGCTAAATCCTCCAAAGAATTAAAAGGCTTAGCCAGTTTTGGGGAAGATTTCTTTGTTTGACAGGGGGAAGAAAGTCCTATTCAGAGATAGGAGTGTAATAACCCAACATATGGGGGACTATTTTAGGGTGCAATACACCATCTCAAAAACGCCATCTCAAAAAAATACTTTGAGATGACATTGGAATTTAAATCAGCAAAATTAAAAAACTTAGTAAAAATTATTAAATAGTTAATTTTTACATATTAGTTTCTAATACAGCATCTCAAAAAACTGCATCACAAAAACACTATCTTGAATCAAAATAAAAAAGTGTTATCCAAATAAGATTTTTAATTATAAAAACACTTAATAAATACCCTAAAATACACCATCACAAAAGACTGTATCACAAAAATGCTATCTCAAATCAAAATAAAAAGTGTGTTATCAAGATAAGGTTACCGAAACTTGGTGAATTCAACTGCAGAACAACCCATCTTTAAGCGCCACCTTAAACAAACAGAAAGCGCCACAGCGCCAACCTGTAAAAGTCTTTGGCGCCACTGCACCTTACTTTTAAATTTAGCGCTGCGGCAGCGCCAGATTTGTATCCCCAACATAAAAACTCCACTAATCAACAATATTTCCATAAGTACTAAATTTAGAAGATAACTACAATAATTAAAAACTTAATATAATAAAAAATAAGAACTAAAAAATAATAGAAACAATAAAAAAGAGGATAAACAAAAGCAAGTTTATTGCAAGAAAAGGCAGGTTCAGTGGGATTGGTCCCTTGTGTTGCGGGCGCCTCCACACTGCTGAGCAGAAGATATGGCATGAAGAGAGGCCTGAAGGTTGGAAGGGTGGGATGCTTGGCAGAGCACTGAATGGTGATAACTGGGAGCTTGTGGGTGGGCATCATGTAGCGGTTGTTGTCCAGGCGCTGGCGCACATGGGCCAAGATTACCAACATTTGGGCCCAGGCCAACTGGGAGTTGCGGGACATTGACGGCCAGTTGCAGAAGGGAAGGCGGATCTGACTGACTGGCACCAAAAAGCCCCAGTCACCACAAGCAGAGAATGCAGCACCTATGGTGAAGCAGTCCATCAATGTATCTTTCATGTAGGAATATGATAGAGGTAGGGGGACGCAGAGCTGGTAAGCCAAGGAGCAGTAATGCTCCAAGAAACAACCAGCGTACCCGGGATAGCCAGGCTGGCAACTCTCAGGAGGATATCACATGAAGTGGCAAGTTGCAGCAGCCAAAAGAAGATACAGGGAAGCATTTTCAGTGGTAAAAGCTTGGAGAAATGCCTTAAATGTGGCGGAGAAGCAACAGTTGGTATTGGCTTGAACAGGCAAGTCCAAGGTTTGATGGAAGGAGGGGTCAGCAGCAAGCTCAAGAGCCCAAACCCAAGCCTACATCAATATACCAATTGTGGATGGCAATAGTATGAGCATGTTGGGCATAAATCTCACTGGGGGCTAAGGTAGCTGACTGCAGCCCTAGACACACCTCAGCAGCCAAACAGGAGGCATCATATTGGCTGTGGTATAACTCCCCTGCCCAAATTAGGGTCATTGCATCCTCATCAGAATACAGCACCTGTACAAAGCTGTACATTGTCTCCTCATGGTGGCAGATCCCAAACTTGCTAAGAAGATTGGGGTAGCCACCACCACATTAGTGGAGTTGCGGCGGGCGCAAAGCATGGCAGATGGGGTAGGGGGAGGCGTGCCAGTGAAAGGAAGGCATTGAAGAAAGGGGTGCTGAGCACCAGAAGGATTGCCACTGGGGGGCGCACTGCTGACAGGAAGAGGCTCCTCAAACATGGAGTCCTGATCAGGAAAATCCCCAGCGCTGGAGTTTGGTGCAGTACTATGCTCAGAGCCAGCCACGGTAGTTGCACAGTCCTGTTTGCAAAACTGGGAGTCACTAGCCCAAAGTCAATTCAAGAAGCCAATGCGTACTGAGCGCAACATTTTCCAAAAGGCATTAAACTCCACTTTGTTCATTGAAGCCATCATTGTGTTGTAGTCTTGGCGTATATTGTTGTTGTTGGTATTCATCTGATTAAGAAATAAAGTAGTGTTTGGTCAAGTGGGGGGATATGTTGGAAATTTTGACCAAGTAATGATGCCAATTATGACAGAGCTCACAGAATAGAATAACAGCAACCTCATTTTCATAAATTAATAATATAAAATTTATATATATTCAATTGGCAGTGGATTTTGGATCATCACTGCAGAATACCCAATAAAAGGTGCCGCCACACTATCCTAATCATACATTAAGCGCCACTGCACCACCCACAAAATACTCTAGGCGCTGCAACACCTCCTTGCAAATATTTTAATTGTCAAGACACTGCTTTACTTTTACATCAAGCGCCACCCACAAAATACTCCAGGCGCTGCAACAACGCCTTGAAAATATTTTAATTGCCAAGACACCGCTTTACTTTTACATCAAGTGCTACTGCAGCACCATGTTCAAATCCCCAAAATGTTAATCTAATAATTAATCATATTTCTAAGCACTAGTCTCAATAGGATAATCACAAAAATATATTTTGTATTAGTAGTAGATTTATGATTGTAATGACAAAATCTAACCCAATAAAAAGCAGCGCCACAGCAACTAAAATATTTGCAAGGCGGCAGCACGGCGCCTGGAGTTTCTTTTAGTTGGCGCTGCGGCGCTTGGTACCTTTACCAGTTGGCCCCGCAGCTGTTAGAGTGAAATGGTATGCAGCATGATTCAAGGAAATATGGTGAGGACATAATAAACAAATTGTGAGTTGCTTGACTAGCAGGAAACCAAATTGGGAGGACAGTTTTAACATCTTGGATCTAATGGTGGTATAGCAAAAGATTGAGGTCAAAATTTTCAATAAGCAAATGACTTTTAAAGGTAAATTAGAGAAAGAATCTGAAGGAATCAGCATGTAAAGGGCAGGTCAGGTTGCAACCATGGAGTCAACAGCAACCTTGACGGCCACAGAGGCTAATCTTTTGAGGATAGGGGCAAACAGCCCCAAATGAGCCATCATTTTGGGATAAACTTTCTTTTATTTTGAGGTAAATTAAGCTATCTAGAAACAAGTTTCTATAGGGGAAATGGGGAATTCTTAAGGGTGTTCAGGATGGGGCAGTAGGGGATTCCGCAGCTTCTGATTGGCTGGCAAGAATATTTTCAGCAGTTGAAGGTCCTGCATTGGAATTTAAGTCAATGTTGTCATAATTTGAAAAAGTTGGGCAGCCAGTGGGTCAAGCGCTACCATCCCCAAATAGTGTATAACACGTAATTTTCTTGTCATAATTATTTGGGGAAAAATAAGGCAGGTCCAGATTTTTGAGGGCTATTTGGGCAACCCCAGCTTTGACCCATTTTTTTGTCTATGATGGCATTTAAGTCATCAATTTCTTTCAGGGGTTTGGCTGTGGTTCTTTGCTGATTTTGGGTTTTACGAGGGCGCACTATCCCTTCCATTTGATTTTCTACCGTAACAAAACCTGGCAAGAGGATTAAGAGGGTTGGGTACACGTTCTGTCTAATTGTCAAGGGAAGTTCTTGTTTTCATCTGTATCCTGTATCCAGAGAACTGTTTCCCATGATTACTTGTAGGCTGTGTTCTTAGGCTTTCAGGCCTAGCTCCTTGGCCAGGCTGGTGTCAATGAAGCTTTCATCAGCTCCTGTATCAATGAAGGCTTCAATCTGACGCTTGATTCCCAATAGTTCCATGGTCACTTGGATGAATTTGTAAGATTGTGCAGAGGGGTTTATTTGTGCCAAGGATACAGGAGAGGTATTTTTTTTGGGGCAAGCTCTGGTGAGATGCCCTGCCTCATGGCAGTAGAAACACAACCCATCTCAATAGCAATGTAGTTTTTCTGGGGACATCCCTGGTTGACTTGGCGTTGCAGTTCTGCCAACACGGGTGGGGTACAGGTTTGGGCCTTCCTGGTTTAAGCTCAGTCATTTGCATAGGGGCAGTAGTTCCTCCAGGCTCAGTTTGGGCAGATGGTGTTTCAACAGGTCTTTCATGGCTAAATTAACTCCTTTTCTGAAGATAATGGCGGCTAATTCATCCTCAAGTTGGGTGCAAGTCTTCAGTTTAAGGAACTCATCCACATAGGCTTGGATGGGCCGGTTCCCTTGTCAGATCTCCAACAGAGAGTTCAGCGCATAGTATCTGGTGTCTTGGTTGTCTCCAGTGGCCATCAATTCACTTTCAAATCAGGAGTAGTCAAGGCAAAATTTGACATCTTCAGCAGTGGCCTTTCTGAACCAATCCAGTGCATCTCCTGACAGCATGGCGGCCATCCCCAGGACTTTCTCAGTGTCACTGGGGTATGTGTTGGCGTTGGCTTGGAAGTGGAGACAAAGGACAGGCATGGCTTGGCGAGCTTCTTCTAAGGTGAGTTTGCCCATCTGGGGATGTCCACCTTGGTTTTGGTCTGGTTCACTATCACGTTTTTTTACTTGTGATGTGGCCGTGTTCTGGGGTTCTGCCCCAAGTGCGGGGTCTTTTAATTCTTGGGCGGGTCAGTTCTTCATCCATGAGAATATCAGGGAGGTAATTGCCTTATGGGTGTAATAAGTGATTATCACAAAAAAAAGCATACAAGTTGCCCCAAGTGTTAACAACATCTTGGGGCCCAGGTTACCATGTTTGTAAAAGATCATCATAATGTCAGGAAGCCAGGCATAGGTAGATGCATTGGTTGGCTTGGGACGGAATACGGCCGGGCCAGAGGGTAATGTCCATCATAGGATGGGTTCTAACATGATCATATTGGATACAGATTGCCCAAGAAAAGACCAGGGCCCTGAATTGGGCACCATAGTGTCTACCATTCCCATCAACGTAATTTAGAGTACTCCAAACAGTTGGGTAGACGTAGTCTCAGCTGCAGTGGGGGTCTCTATTGGGCAGTCAGGTCGAGGGGTTAAGGGTGGAGTCATGGGAACAAAGTAGGCAGGTAGATAATTGTACTTGTCTTTTAACAATAAGGGCGGTACTTTGATCCTTTTTCCTTAGTGTCCTATGTATTTGGTTTCTCTAGTCCTTGCCAAGGGATCAGCAATGAGGATGGTTTCCAAGTCGTACTCTGAGTAGGCCAGGTTGGGCGGGTATTCAGTAAAACACACAGGTCCAAAGGGAGCTCCAGGTGGACAGTATAGTGCCTGGGGCAGTTTGGCAGGTTGGTCTCTGGAGGGGGCAGTTACCTTGTTGTCTACATGGCTGGAGTTAAGATGGAAGAAACTAAGACTAGATAAGGTAAGATTTGTTTGAACCAAAGATTCATAAAATTTATTATCAAAAATGACAATATGGTCATCACCATACTGTTGGGGCTTTTATACCATGGTTTTTTGCTTCTTCAATTTTTGCAGGGCTCAGGTTTACAGACAAGGCACTGGTAGGGCATGGGTTTTGGCTTAGAGTCTTGAGGACAGCAGATCCAGATTGTGCCTGCTCTGATGAACAGAAGTGGCAATGCTTTGTTCCGCTGCTACTGTTCACCACGTCGCCTGAGTAGTTCAATTGTATTGCCCATTATGGACAGAAGACTGGCAGCTGCTGATGGTCATTGGCAGAGTTAGCATTAGGTTTTTTTAACCTCCTTAAGGCAAGCTACAACCTCTGCATAGTTCTGGATCTTTGGTGGTGCAAGGTTGGCAGCAATCTGGTGACCATTCAGGGAATTGTCCTCGGGAGACTGGTGGGTCTCAGAGTAACTCATCAACTTGGGTTTGCAATTTAACAAGTTGGCGGGTTCCCGTCTACTTTTTGTGACTCAAGTAGTCTTTGGAGGATAAGGGCTCAATTTCAGGTCTCTAATGTTGATTTTGAACCTCCAGTATTGACACTTGGCAGGTTAGCAGGTTTCCGTTCCTCCTGTTTGTGGTCATCTATCTCTGGTGGTCCAGGGTTCTACCCAACTGGCAGTTGGGTGGTTTCCTGTTTACTCTGGTTGACATAAAGCTTTCCCTTAGACCCAGGTTTCAATTCCCAGGTTTTCAATACAAGTATTGAAATGTCATTCATGACACCACGTTTTATTGTCCACCTGGAGTCCACTTTGGCCCGCTATACTTCTCTGACTACCCAATTAAGCCAGAATACAAGGAGTTTACCTTGGAGAATATCTTCTGCTTTGACCTCCTGGCCCAACATAAAACTCCACAGACAGTATTTCACCAAGGTGCCTGGTACAAGCACCCAGCCGCCATATTATGTGAGAAGTACAACTATTTGCCTGCCTATCAGACAGATATGGAAGCTCCCCCAACACCCAAACCTGACTACCTAACCCCATCTCAGATCTATCTCCTCCCACAGCCAGTCAATATGCAGGCATAGCCTACTACCTTGGCTGGGTTAGTTGACACCATGGTGCCCTCCACTGGACCTTGGGCCTTGATAGGCTGATCAGCATCTTATCTCATCAAGTTAGCACCTGTCTTATGGTAGGCTCCACCCTCCGTCCAACAAAGTAAGTTGGCCGCTGAGGCCAACGGAACCCCCACTGGGATGCAGTATCCTGATAATAACATTCCTTGTCTGCCATCAGTTTGATTGGCTGGTAGGCAGCTACGCCCTGAGGTGAGAGATACTTTTCCTTGTACAATTGGCTGCCCTCATCTACATGGAAAACAAGCCAGGCAAAAAAATTGGCCACCATCTGCTGACCAAAGGAAGAAGTGCGGTCTTGGACACCAAGGTAAAGATTGTTGAAAGCCTGTGGGCGGCGCTCCCAGACTGTGTCTCCAATATTGAAGAACACAACACCAGCCAGATGGATGTCAGGGTGGCTGGCTGGGCAGAATGTGGCCTGATGCCCTGCTTTTCAGTTGCTTTGATGCCCTTGGCATTCTTTTCATCTGGTGTCTCAAGAGGCCCCAATAGGATGAATCCCAGCAGTCCCAGGAGTCAAGCAATCCACTGAAGATCAGGCCGTACTTTAACCTTTGAGTAATCAGGGGTTTCTGATAATATCATAAGCCCTTGACAGAACCTCTAGAAACACCCCAGTGAAAGTCCCAACCCTTGAACCTCCTAATTCCATTGGTCTTGTTGGCCCGTCCCTGATCCCCAAGATTGTCAAACACAGTAGAAGATCTGTAGTGTAGGACAGGTATGATGTCATCAAAGGAACTTGTCAAGGAGCAGGTAATAGCGGATACAATGGCAGGATAATTTGAGGAATCCTCACTGCCATCCCATCAGTCCCGGTTGAAATTGTCAACACTGAGACTGCTTTGCCATGCATCCAGCGCTTCTGGTGTGGACCAGTGCCCATATGCTATAGTGGGCAAGCAGGCTCTGGACTTGGGTTTGGGGAAGCTCAGGGGTTGGCTGCAGGAGATCAAGCATAATAGGGTATACTTTGTTGATCTGGGGCTTGGGTGCCTGCTTCTGCTTCTTGGCCATCCCAATTATGTTATCCTTGTTTATTAAACCATTGGATTCCTGCATGGCAGTGGCATGGGTGAATTTTAATTGGTTGGCAATTCAGTCCCAGGTCAAGCCACACTGGTTGAGTGCCACAATTTCCAAAAGAATCTGGGCAGTGATTATTCTGCATTTAGGGGATTGGGCTGCAGGAGCTGAGGCAAGATTGGCTGGGGTGAGAGCCAGTTGTTCTGAACCAGATCCATCAATCTGGTTGGCTTGTTGGCTGGTGCTCTATGTAGAGTTGGGAAAGAAGGCTTGACTAGAGCTAGACTCTTGGTGACAATCAACCAAGTCAACCCCATATGAGTCAGGGGGCAGGTACAGTTGGCTTCCTTGGTACCTACATCAAATATATAGGTGTAAATTGGGGCCTTCACATACTGGGTCACCCCTCCCCTGGAACTATTTGGCTGCTGTCCTGTTTGTAGAGGCTGTAAAATTGTTTTAGTAAAACCCATCCTAAATCAAAAATGATCAAAGATCACCAGAAGAAGAAGTTAGATTTTACTGGCCTCAACCTTTTTGAAGGTTAAATCCTGATTTGGATAGCTCATAACCCCTTTAAAATTAAACAAGGACCCTTGGGTTTTATAAAGTGCCTTGAATCCCAGATTGGATAGCCTATGGTTGGCAAATAAAATAGAATTATTCTATTTTGGGATTTAACCATTATCCATCCTGGGTGGCTTCATTTTGGTTCACATTTGTGAATTTTTTGGATGTTGTGCTGATCTTGTTTCTGTCCAGCCCTTCTGTTGGTGCCTCATCAGTATCTCAATTGTACTTCAATGCATTCTGGAACAACCCCAATCTATTATGCTTTTGTACAAAGTTGTTTTGCTTGTAGCTTGGGGTGTGGCATATAATGTTTGATCTGATTTTGTATTTCCTTCGAGTATTGTTGTGTTTCTTGTTTGGGCTATTGCCAGTTAACTGAATATTTTAAACTGTTTGCATTATGTAACTGGCCCAAGTTGTGTTTTGTTTAAGATTGGGTTTATTTTGTTCCTTTATACCGCTGTGAAAACTACTATGTATAGTGGGTAAATAGAAGAGAGAAAAGTAACTTGGTTCTACAAGGAGAAGGTTAAGTAGGGAACCTTATATGGCTAGCTGACACTTGTCAGTGGAAGGTCTAAAAATCCTCTATCTTCGTGATATCTAATCTGGGCTTCGATGTTGCAAGCCTCGTCATAGTTCCCAAAGGACCACATCAGCTTTGTGTCATGGTTCTTTATAACCGCCTTCTGGACGAAGTATTCGATTACAAACCCATCTGCAACCAGGGCGGAAGATGCGATGATGGGGTTATTTTCAGGATCGGTGCTGATGAGTTTGGGCGCAACATGGCTTCTGCTCTTGCGGTGGCCCACCGAAGCTCTCCCTCATCATCAACGCAGCCGACCTAGAGGTTAGCTTGTGCTTAACAAGGCTGCTTACAAAGATATCAGCATCGTTCATCCCGTTTCCAAATCCCAGAGCTCCATACCTGACATGTTAGTTTAATAAGCTAAAGCCGTGCTTACATGCCCTTTTTTGGATGTTCCATTGTAATCGCATAGCCATCTCCGGTGTCGTTGATGGTATAGCATAGAGAAGGAGCTTCAGGAGCACACTGTCTCCTCCCAATAGCCCCGTCTGCCTGACCTTGTTCGTTGGCTTGAAGTTGTGCGTCATCTTGAACAAGGGGAGGCTGGCCAGGTTCCTGTGCTTGACTATCGTCTTGATTGCTAGGCATCGCATCGGTTCCTTGGGGCTGTGTAGGTTCTTGAACAGGGAGCACTTGTATAGCCTCTTGAGGCGACATGTTCTCTTGAGAGGGTACTTCACTTGCTGGTTGAACCTGGCCGTCTGGTTGGTCGAGAGGTAGCTCGTCTGCGGCTAGAATTGCACTTGCCAAAATCAAATACCAAAGCAGCATAGGCTTCTGCTAAGAGCTATCAAGTTAATATCCACAGAATACTTGCATGGATGATGAGGTGAAATCCTGCATCTATTTAATTCAATATATTATCAAGAACTGGATATTAATATTTGAGGTGAATTGCTATACATCCAGCAACCCTTCAAGCACTTGTTTATCGTTACCCGCCTTATGGATCAATTGCTTGGACATCATAATGTACATGTGAAATCTATAATCTTGACTTTTTATTTCAATAAGCCTATTAAGAATTATTAAAATAGTTATTTATATGCTTGGATCTCAGGCCACGCCCAATGAAAATAAGCATTTCCATTTAAAATGCTCATTTTAAATTTTAATTTTTTAACCGGCGTAAGCTTTTTCAGCCATCATTCTGTTTGCTAACCCACTCTCAGCGGGATAGATCATACAAAGTTTGTAGCGGCATCTTCTCAGCTAAAAAGAAGCTCATCTAAACCTTCTATAAATCTGGACCGCGAGCCCTCTCGCCAGAACTGGCGTCCTTAATTTCTCACTGCAACGAGACATGCTGTAAACCAAACGGGCCTTTGCTCCATTGTGGTGAAAGATCCATAACCCAAGCTGCATCTCGGATTGGGCTCTCGTTTCTAGCATGCACATCCATAATTTCGTAAACTTAAACTTAGTTTTGAACCGCCGCGGGTCGGAAATGGGAGCCCAAATACAACCCAAGCTTCCTCCACCTTACACTTCCAAGTAGGGCTGCGGCAGATTAAAAATGTGATTACAATAAATGCCGTAACCGTTGCATCCAAGCCATCTTCTTTTCGTTTTTTAGATTCCCTTATGTCAGGGGAATCCAAAATTTAAAAAAAACAGTTGCAGGCAGCTTTCTTTTTTCCGGAAATGCCAAATAATGTATACATACTTTGTAACAGGTTTTTATTTTTGAATCAGGATTGGAAACAAATCCCAATATTTTATAATTTTAAAATCAGAAAGAAAATAATATATTTTCTACTTTTTAAAAAATCTAAAAAACATACCCCCGTGGATGTGTATGGCTATAATTCCAGAAAAATTGTAGCCAAGACAAACTTTTCTGAAACTGTTTCTGGATCTTAAATGGTTGACTGCTTTTTTATAAAGCAGCCACTGTTTAAGATCCATCATAGCCCTAATCCCAAGTTATAGAACTGAATATGTATAACAACATGGTTGGATTCAGAGAGTGACCCAATTGATCAATAAATTTAGGAAGACAGGGCTGCAGCAGACCACCCCAGACTAGGGTTGGGAAGGTCTGTCACAAGTGGCATCTATCTACTATTGATTCACAAGATGTAATCCCATTCCCTGGGATTCAAATCCCAACCCTATGTGGGCCACCAGCCCACATTTTTTGGGGCTTGAGCCAATGGAAGATTTGAATTCAGAGAAACCTCTGAGACCAACCTATGAGGCGCAATCTATGGTCCATCCTTGCCCCCTCACAACCCCCCTAGCCAATGATGACACCAACTTGAATAGTATTTCCAAGACCAACTGGACCTCCACCAATGGAGCATTGCATGAATTACCCCAAAAATAAGGCCTTTCAGATAATGACAAATCTGATGCCTCAAAGAAGAAAATTGATATTCTCCATATGAACCCAGCCAATGACATGCCAACAACTTTGGATGCCACCAAGGATTTGCAAACCCTGGTAAATGCTATCACCTGGCCCAAATGATTTTGCAAAAGTTTTCTCACAGCAGATGGGCATACTTATACTCTGGAGCGGCCAGAAAGCTGCCCATCACCATTCTTGCAATAAAGTGTTATGAACCTCTGGTTCTCTCAGGTCATCCCATACCTAATTTTAGCACCTTTTCATTTCCAGATGGATTTCTCTGGCTCTGTTCCTTTCACCAGCCAATCCAAGGAACCGTGGACAACCCACCCAAGTTATATCATCCCCCAGGGGCACCCTACGGCCCAGCTAATTTCACAGAATATCCCCTAATGCTGCCTATTCAGAGTTCATCTAGGAAGAAATTCTAATCTACGACCCAGAATCCAGAACCAGAGAACCTGAACTTATTGGGCATGAAGGCACTTAGTATATCAAGC
>QTSX02005759.1:0-47969 GCA_014839935.2 Entomophthora muscae
ATTCAACCTAAACCAATTTAAATAATAGAATACTATTTAAACTGTTCTTTTTGGACCTCTTCAACGCTTTTCCCATATATTTACAAATATTGTAAAGTCCAAGGAAAATGTCCCACCAAAAAAACTTTGTATCCAGCTCTCATAGCAACATACCTTCATCTATCCTAGGAACTTAATAAATAAATCTCTTACCCACACTTCTATCTAAATTCCTTTGTGAGTTTACTACTAAACCAAGGCAAAACATTCCACATTTCACCACCTTGGCAAATCAATTCAGAAAGAATTTCAGCTCATTTCTCCGGACCACCAGTTTTTCATCATCATCTTCTGGTTCTTCAGCCAGATCCTGTATCATGATCAGCTAATCCTGCATCATGGTCTTCAACCACATCTTCCAGATCTTCAGATTAACCAGCAATCAGTCCATCTTTGACAACAAACAGCTTATTCCAGTCTTTCAACAGCTTATCAGTCCTCTGGCTACTCCTTTATCATGACCAGCTACTCCTGCATCATGATCTCTGAGTCCTTCAACTTATCCTCACTAGAAACCACCTTGGTTCCACCTGCACAAAGAACCCTTTTTGGTTCCAAACTTCAATATGAACCAACAGTCCCTCAACTAGTGTCAAAACCACAGGCTCAACCTGCCAGCAAGGTTCCAACCAAGCAGGTTCATGACCCGCAATCCAATTATCCGGTCACTCAAAGCCAGACTAGGAAGTCAACTCAAATTACCAAATCCAACAACATGAACAGATGATGATTCTCTACGGTGGATACCTTGTTTTAGCACTTGACTCATTATCAGGATCAAGCCACCCCCTTCTTCCATCCAACCGTATGATCACCAATCATGTTCCTGTTATCCATTGATTCACATGAACTATATAATCACTATCTTCCAATAAAGATTATTATCTATCTTCTAAATATTTTCCCCATTTAACTCTTCTAAAACAGCACAGTTACAACACTAGTCTTCACCGTGATCAAACAGTCCTTCTTACTAGTCTTCTCTGCTGATTCTGTGAACCACCTTGGTTCTTTATCTCAGTCCCTGTTACCAGAACCTGTAGACCCAGGCATGAGTCTACATTGAACTGTGTTTGACTGGGCCCTCACAAGTGGCACTACACTTAGGCCATTCAACCATAGATCAATGTCTATGCATTGTTTTTACTCACCCAGATAATTAAATCTGAGCTTTCAGTTGCAAAGTAAATCACTTCACTTCCCAGAGGCCTGATCACACCAAGTTCTGCAGCTGCTTCCCCAAGCAAACCGCCTTGGTGACACCTCTGAGCAAATCTATGCCCTCCAATGCTCACTTTGGGTTCTCCCCAAAGCTCCCATAGGGGCATAAATGAGGACATCCTACCAGTCCGTCAGGTAGGATGCTTGCTCACAGACCTCCTGTAAGCGTATCAGGGTATGTAGAGCCCTCAGAGCTCTTCCCCTCCCTGGCAGCCTGCGCTACCTGCCAGGGGTCCAAAACTTACAGCCCTGGTAGGCGTCTCCTACCATGCTGGCACATACTTCTACCCTGGCAGCCCGGGTTACCTGCCAGGGTCTAAACATCCTCCAGCCTGAGCAGCAAACGCTACCCATCAGGCTGGAACAATCCCCACCCCAAACAGACAAAGTTCCCTGATGAGCTATCTCATTCTTCACCCCAAGCAGCCATAGTTCCCTGCTGGGTGAAGACCTCTAGACCACAGCAGCTAATATCTTCTGCTGGTTAGAGGCAACATCTGCCTCTAGTAGTCTTTACACCTACTAGCTAGGCCTTACTGTTCCTAGTAGCCATCATTCCCTACTAGGCCTCTACCTTCAACAATCAACCAAACTTTTACTCGGCCAACATTAGCCCCGCCTGCAAACCACCAAACATGTGGACTGCCACAGCTTAGTTTTTAAAGCTCTAGCTTTGATTTAGAGTTTCTACTCTTCTTCTAAACCATTGGTTATCTATAGATATTCCATTTTGTAGTTCTTGAGTCCATTCTTTTTGTTTGTGATATTATATTTGGCTCTGCATAAGTTATTGATGTCATAATTGCTCAAATTCACCTCTGCAGCTTCTGCTGGTAAGGTTTTAGATGAGTAAAGGTCTAAAACTGTGTAATTGTTAACTAAACTTTAACTTGGAAACACTAACAGAAGTGGCTGAATCTTGACCTGGGACCCCAAACAACTGAAGTTTAATAGGTAGTATATTTTAATCATCCTAATAAGATTTTCTTTCCTGTTGCATATTTAGGAATTGTGCCACATGTTTTAAGATCTCTTGGTTTCAGTTCTTTCTGTTCATATTTTTATGTTGATGTCCCGTTTTTGTTTCCTCTGGTTTTTAATTCAGAATTCATCAATGAAGGATAAGTTCAAGTGGTGTTGTTAATTTGAATTTTGTGTTGATCAATTGTAGTGCTGTTATTCTTATTTGGGTGTTGATCCATTGGTGTGTTATTTGGAACTGAGTGTTGATTCAGGTGTAAAACCAGGGGTTTAATTATGTTTTTGATCATGTTAGGGCAAACTCTGACAGGATAGTTCAGCATGGGCTCAATCAGCTGTGGTGTAGTTTCTTGGTGCTCTCATGGGTATCATTGAGGCATTAGGTATTGTTGTCATAAACAGTTGTTACTTTGAAGATCACAAGGTGCATATGGTGCTCATGCTCCTGGGAGGACATCAAGGTGTGTTCTGGATCTAATCCAGGTGCTGACTGGGTTGAGGTGACATTATTCAAGCAACTTAGTTATAATACTAGATCATTTAATGATTCTGGAGGCTTAAAAAATCCTTCATAACTTTGATTATTAACATTTTATCATCAGCAAAGTGTATCATCACATCTCTCTGTATACTTCTCTCCTTGGGGGTATACAAATCCTGAAAGTTGGTGGTGAACTCACTTCTGAGCTTCTATAAAACTTCCTACACTGCTTTCTGTATTATCCTTCTTGTCCAGAAATGGGATAATATATGTGGGGAAATGAATTCATGGTCAAAGGCTTATAAATAATTAGGGGTTGTGAAAGTCTTTATTTACAGAAGGAAGATCCCCTTAGAAACCTTTTGAATTGCAACTGTTTTTTACTTCTGGGCCAGCTATTCCTTTATAAATGTATAATGAGATCGAAATTTGTTCCCTAGCTGTGCTTCAGCTAATGTTCTTCAAGTTTGAAGCCCAAAATTTATCCAAACTTCAGATCCAACCACAGATCAATATGATAATCTAATAAGATCCAGATAAAGCAATCAACAAAGCTGCATATCACATTCCAAAAGATCCTTGGACTTTCCAGTCAGCCCCTTATTTATAGCACCTTATTATCAATATTTTACTCTTCAGAATGACTTTTTTCAAAAGCTTAAACTATTGGTGCTCACTTTTTCTTAAAATAAAATAAGCCTATAAACTTAATTTCTCAAAAGCTTAAAACATTGCTTCAATGTTCCTTCAATCATAATTTAAGCTTTTGGCTTCCAACCAATGATGTTTATCAGTAAAAAATCCTCAAACTTATCCAATGATTTTGATGTTAAAACCCCCCATTTCCACAATTCCACTGTGATCCAACAAGAAAGTTTACTATCCACTTCTCAAACTGCTTGAAGCATTAACACTTTGTGCACCAAGGCATTAACTGCTTCCCTGTTTTATCACAAAACTCACCTTTATTTAAACCTAATCAATTAAAATAATAAATTACTATGTGGATTTTGTTTCTGGATTTTGTTCAACATTTTACCCAAACCTTTACTCTCATAGTAAATAAAGGGAAAAAATCCCATCAAAGCGGTCTGCATCCTGCTCTTATAGAAAAACATTTTGGAAAAACGCTTTGGTGCTCTCTTCAACAGTTCCCTGGAATGCTAAAAAATACGCTAAAAATATAAAAATATACTCAACTATTAAGAATAGCTTTTAATCACTACTGGTGCCTTTGAACAAAGGCCTTTTTTAGAAGCAATAATCACTTTGCTACTTTCTTCCTCCACTATAGGCCTTTTAGAGACAAGCATATTTATGCTATTTTATTTCTCTACTAACCACCACTGATAGAGAAAAGCACCTTACTAATACCCTCTTCTGACCAAATATTCATGGGAAAGCATCTCTATGCTTTTTTTCTTCTACTAGCATAGCTCTTCAGAGGCAAGCATCTCTGTTATAATTCATTTCTTTGTGTTTACCCAAGTGATTAGCCCATGATTTTGCAAATCCACCTACCTTACTTTCTAGAAACCACCAATAATTAAGTTCAGCAGCTGCTTCAAAAAAAAAACCCCAATGATACTTATAGGCACCATATGCTTGCTTGGTAGCAGTAAGACTTCCTTAAGGCTACTCATAAGAAATAAAAAGAGAAAATTTTATTTTCTTCTAGAAAAAAAAGTTCCCCATTTGTATTCTATCTCATCCCAGCTGGTCTCAGGATACTTATACCACCTTAATACAAGTATCACAGGGGTTAAGCAGCCTTATTACCACCCCAAATGATCTAAGTAAATCTATAGTTCTTGATATGATCCCCCCAGGGCACTCATCTCTACCCTGATGGATACTTTTTATGGATCTATCCTACCAGCACATGAATTCATAAAGAACAAACACCAACCAATAAGGATGAACAAATAAACAAGAAAACTAAACAAGCATTTACCTTTCTTAGGCAGCTCTTCTTTATTTAGCTAACAATAGCCCTTGCCTACCAACAGCTACAAATTTGAATCATCACAGTTCTGGGATTGAAGTTTACCTTGATGCAGGTTGAGGGCATAGGAAAGATCCCTGGCAGTATTCAAATCTCTAAGTGATTAATTGTTTCTTAATATGTATTTGTTTGGCCTCACAGGCCTTGAAACACTGCTGTGCAAAAAAGGGGGTAACTTTGAGAAGCAGTTTGATGGGGACTGTGGATTTCAACTTGCCCTAGTTGATGTCCTATGCCATTTGTGGTTTCAAAAGCCAGGGTGATAGGAATATACTTTTGCCACAGTGAATTATGTCTTTTAAGATCAGGAGTGCAGTGAACATGTGTTTTTTTCATGTGAGGGTGGGATGATCTTACTGTGAGAGAGGGGGACTAGACTTACAAAGTCCTTCTCTCATCCTGGTGAAACCATCCACAAGGATTCCATACAGTGCATGAATGGTATGGCTGCTCTGAGAGGCCTCCAGGAGGAGGTATTAAAGTACAAGGGTTGGAAATAGGTTTTCAAACCCATAACCAAGGCACACTTCAACAACCAAAGAGAACAGTCCTTAGTGAGGTGGGAGTTCAGATACATAAGGGGCTGCAGTAAAGATGAGAGCAAGTGATTTGAAGCATAAATAAGTTTGATGTCCTTCTGAGTTGAGGAAGGAGAATCCTCAACTTCTAACGCCTGGAATGTGGGGAAATCCTCAGCATATAGCCCTATCCATGCTGACTTGATAAAAGAGTTCAAAATAGATTGGGCCTGTATCAGATATTGGAAGAAGTTTGTGAGCGGTCCAGGATGTGCTGCTAAGGAGAGTCTTCCCCATATTTCAGGGGAAATGGACTATAACAGTAAGAAAACTGGAATCAAAGTCACAAGTATTGACCTTGGAAAGGAAGACAATATTATGTAGGATGGGTCTAATAAAATCCTCTGGGCGTCCAGGCCAAAGAAACCGAGATCCAAAATTGGTTGTGGATTTCAAATTGGAGTGCAGAGTCAAAGTTTGGTACTTTAAGCCCTTTCTGAGGGCTCAAACGGATTCAAATTTGCCTGGATTTGTTTTTAACAAAAAACATGGGAAGGCAGGCAGGAAGAACAAAGGAATTCAGGAAGAAGGGGATAGGAGAAGTTAAGACAACAATTTTTTATTATCAAAATAAAAGCACAAAGCACAATGAAAACTTTGAAAAACCAGGGTTTTGATATTGATAATTAAAAATTGGTAAACAAGAAACCTAACAGCCCTTGCTTCCATTTTATGCAAGAGAGGGGGAGATAGTACCAGGAGTGTCTTATGAGGGGGTTTGGTGAGCAGTAGGAGGTAACCAGCTAGATAGAACAACCTAATATACCTGTGGTCTGGACCCAAGAAATAGGAGCAACTGATCTGGGAGCAGGGATCAGCAGCCTGATTGGTTAGGTGCATCCCCCAAGGAACCAGGAACAACCTTTCTGCTGATGGCTACAATTGATATCACAGCCAGGAGGACCTCTGAACACTTTTCTCCAGGCCAAGGGGCCACCAGGCCAGAGGAATTAATTGGCCAAGATTTCACTATGTGCAGAACCTTGTAACCAAATTCTTCAGGCTGCAGAATAGATGGACCTAGTGAAATTGAGCAGACCGTGTTTCTCTGTTAAATTGCCAAATGCTTTAAGACAGGTCTTCATCAGGAAAGCAGTCAGTCTAACTGGACTAGCATCTCCTAGTAGTTAGAAGATATTCCTAAAATGAGGAGAGAGTTCCTGGAGAAAAGACCATCACAAACTGCTCATCTACAGTGTGGGAAAGATCCTTCAGGTTACGCAATGGTTGCGTCTGGACGCAGTCCATTTTTTTTGTGGGCATAGGGAAAATATCCCTATCCCAGGCTAGCAGGACCCCTTGGGGTTTTAAACTTATGAGAGCTTGACTATTAGCTGTATTAAAGCCTCATTGATATTTCCAGATTGTATATTATCTTGTGAATGCTAAGGTGTGATTACTACACACTGAAAGGTATTCTTGGCACAATAAGTCTTCATCAAGTCCCCTATAAGCTCTGGTTCACTGTCTGTGATAAGTTGTTTGAAGAGTCAAAATCAAGATACTGTCTTATTCCCAATAAAGCAGACTAAGGTAGTGGTGGTATGGTTAGTGATTTTTCAGGCCATATACCAGAAGTTAAAGTATTATATTGCAGTTATGATGTATTTTTTACCCATATTGTCTTCATAAAGGGACCTTACAATATTCAGACCCCAGTGTTAGAAGGGTTAAATGGCCTATCAGGGAACCAACCCTGAGCTTCTGGATTCCTGACAGAACTGGAGGGATGCAGGCAGAGTGGGCAGGGCCCACCAGAGAATTGGTGCTAACTTAGGGAGGTAAGACATTGACTTCCCCACCCAGGATCATAGGCTGGCAGTTGGGATGATAGTGTCAATCACCCCTGTGAGGGTGACATACAAAATCCTAAATAGCTTGCTGGTATGTTCCAGGAGAAGCTCAGCAGCAGATGCAGGCATTGGTTTGGGGGTGACAGGCAACTCCATGTCTAATTGATAGGCAGGGAGGAAGTTGTATTTATCTCTGAACAGACAGGGCTTGATAATGTGCCAGGGGCCCTTTATGTTGTATCCAGTTAGCACTTTAGATCAGGCCAAGGGATCCTGTGATAATATCTTGTCAGAGGTGTAATATCTATACTCAGGATTCAAGAGTTATTCTGTAAAATAAAAAGGACCAAAAGAAGCACCTGGCAGACAAAAGGTAGCTGGTAGGCAGTAGGAGGATCAGATGATTTTGAGATTAACTGGCAGATGACTAAGATAAAATATGGTAACATTTAGGAGAGCCAAAATCTCATAACCTTTATTTAAAAATTACAATGGGGATGATCTTATCCTGGAAGGTATTTATACTGCTCTTCCAGGCCTCATATTCTGATTGGCTTTCTTGAGCTTGGGTAGGTTGGAGTTGGGATTCTAGAGAGGTCAGGGTGACATCAGGAACAGGCGGGTTGCCATTGACTATCTCTGCAGAATAGGCCTTTGAACTCTTCTGTTTGACAACTTGATAATTGGCGTTAGACAGGTATTTAGATCCAGCACCACTTCCTAGACTTTGGGCAAGTTTGGGACAATTCTCATTGGTGGACTTGCTTATTTTTCAAGATGACTGTCAGTGTCACGTGTTGGTATCTCAGGAAAACTCCTGGCGTCTGGAGCAGGCAGGTTATCATTGAATGCTATAGTGTAGGAGGGGTTTGTAGGGAATGTATCACTTATGACAGGGGCAGGTTTGAGGGATTCCTCATTAGCAGGATTGCTGATTTTGCCTCCCAAACCACCAGTATTGCAAGTTGTCACTTCAGGGTAACTTCCATCATTAGGCACTGACATTTTGCTTCTAAAATCTGTGGTGCAGGCAAGGATTCAGATCCTGGTGGGCTGACATTAACTTTACTAACAGGTATATCATAATTGGGCTTCAGGTAGCTGAGTTCCTGGTCTTTTGAACTGGTGGGTTGCAAAGAGTTTGGCTCAGGGTTTAAACCCAGTCCCATAGTTTGGGTTTTGGGAAAGGAGAAAGTATTATTCCTTACAGTTACATGGCCTCTACAAGTAGTAAAAAATCAATAAAGACAGGTTTTGATAAGCTATTATTTTATATAACACAATTCTCAAGGAGATATAGTATATTCTGGTGAATACAGGGCTATCAGGGCCCAGGAGGTCTTGACTGGATTACATTAAACTTATAAATAAAATCAAGTTAAATTATCCCTGTATTTAAGGGCTAAACTCATAACGATCACAAGGGGGTCATGTAACAGTAGGTTCCATAATGCAGTAGGACACGACATTTCAAAAACAGCACTTCAATTTACGCCATCTTAAATTTAATTTGAGATGGCGTTTTTTGCGTTAGTGATTTTAAATCACAAAAAAATAAAATTATTAATAAAATAGTTAAATTTTACATATGCTTTTATAATGCAGCATCTCAAATTTACGCCATCTTGATTCTGTTACTTCAAGTCAGATTAATTAAATCTTATTTTGCTAACTTTATTTACATATGAAATCACTTAGTATGGGGCGTGTTTACGCCATCTTGACTTTGCGTCATTTCAAATCACACTATTTATCTTTAATAAAAAAAGCTTGTACCCAAACTAAAATAAAGCCTGTTGTATAATGCCAGAAGATGTTCCTATAGTTGTCAAAACAGCAGGCTCAACCCGCCAACAAGGTTTTGAGTAAGCGGGTTTGTGACCTGCAACCCAATTATCCAGCCACTCAAAGCCAGATTAGGAAGTCAACTTGAATTGCAGAATTCAACAACATGAACAAATGCTGATCCCCTGCAGTGGATACCTTGTTTTGGCGCTTGAATCATTATAAGGATCAAGACACCCCCTTCACCATCCCACTGTGTGATCATCCCTATCATGTTCCTGTTATCTATGACTCACATTAACTATATAATCATTATCTCTCAATAAAGAATATTATCTAGTTTCTAAACATTTTCCCCTTATAACTCTGCTAAAACAGCACAGTTACGACATTGGTAGCACAGATAGGTTCTCCATCCTACCTTATCCTGTAAAATTCTGCATGTTGCCCATACTTGCTGCAGCCAACAAATCCTTGAAAGAATCATGTCTGGCCTCCTGCTAGACTGGACTCTGTATATTCCTGGTGCCAAGATACCCAAAGGGTTTGTCCTGTACCAGAACACAGTGATCCCACTACCTGCCTTCAACGCCATGTCCGCACAAGGTTTCTTTCAGGCTTCATCCTTGATGCTGCGACCAGCCAACAAAACCACCATGCCCACCTACGTAGCTCAAAGACTACGGAGCGCCGCCTTAGGACCTTTTGCCAGGGCCAACAACAACAATGCTGCAGCATGGATCCAGTCCGCTCAGAGCAAGCTGGCCCAGATGGAATGCCTGCAGTAATTCTGGATTGCAAAAATCTCCATCTGACTGACCCACAACACTGGCACCTGGTACAACAAGTTGCACAAAGAACATACTGAGAAGAACTGGGATACCTTCAAACAAGACTTCTTGGCAAGATTTGTGCTTAAGGACACTGCACTCATGAGCATACATCAAGTAAAGAACTTGACCCAGACAGGCGCCGTGAAGGAACTCACCTGCGCCTACAAGGAACTCTGACTACGTGCACTCTCTGACATGGCCTTTGACACGCCAGCCACACACCTCATGTACTATGCTGCCCTCAAATTGCATGTAATGAGGCACGTGAACCTGGACCAGGTGATCAATCTAAAGAGTCTGTATTGCAAGGCAGAGAAAGCAGAACAAACATCAAACACTCTTCACAAGACGCAAACTGGAAAACAAGAGAGACCCAAGGACTCTCACACAGGCAGGCATTCCACTTGACCATCCCCTGAAAACAATGGGAACAACACCAATCATAAACCCACAGGCTCAAATGGACATGGAAGTGAGAACAATAGCCAGTCAAATTGTACCCATTTCTGTATCACTGCCACACAAGGCAATCAAGACAAGGGAAAAGCCTGGGGAGAGCATTAAGCAAGCCAAGCTCTCCCCGCACAACTCCTGACTTGCCCAATCATGAGTACCAACCCAAGGACGTTTACCAATGCCCAATGATCCAGGTGCCCTCGGAGGACCCAGTACTGTACACCATTGCCAGACATCCCAATAAACTGATGTCCTACCCTTTCTGCTTTTGCAGTTACACAGGCTCAGCACTCCTGGACTTGGGTGCAGACCAAACCTTAGTCAACAGTAGCTTTGTGGACAAGTTCAAGCTATTCACTAATCCTTTGCGGATTAAGAATGTGGTCTTGGCTGATGAACACCATATTGCTGTAACAAGGGAAGTTGCCCCCTTATCCATCATGCTTGAGAACCTGCATTCCACCATCCAAGGCCTTGTCATTGGCTTTCCAAAGTTTGACATTGTACTGGGTTTGGATTGGTTACAAAAGAACAATCCTCACGTAGACTGGGAAACCTTGGTGTTGACCATCAAGCGTAAAGGTGTCAACCACCAGATCTACCCTGACTCAGTGGATCAACTCCTATGCAACCACGTCTTTTTGCGCATTACAGAGACTCTGGAAAAAAGGAAAACCTGAAGACAATTGACTGGGAATCCTTCCAGTACAAGATAATAAACTTCAAAGATCACCAGGATACCTCCATGCCTCAGGATTGCAAAATTGTGGCCCACCATCTAGAAAACTTCAAGGAGGCTCTACCTGGGTTACCCCTGGAAAAGCAAATCCAACATTCCATTCAACTCAAAGGAGCTGTACCCAAAGCAAAACCTATATACCGGCTGACCCCAAACAAGGACAACACTCTATGTACTTACCTCAAAGAAGCATTGGAGAAAGGACTTATCTGCCCTTTACAATCTCCCTTTTGGACTGCTGTATTCTTTGTGGTCAAGAAGAATGGTACCCTGCGTCTAGTCACAGACTACTGAGCCCTAAAAAAAGTTACCATCAAGAATTGTTACCCACTACCACTTATTGACAACCTCTTTGACGCCTTGGGTGAAGCCACAGTCTTCTCCAAGATTGACCTAACCACAGGCTACAATCAGATTTTTATTAAGGAGGAAGACATCCCTAAAACAGCCTTCTGTACTAAATACGGCTTGTACAAGTGTGTGGTACTCAAATTTGGCATGACAAACACCCCCCTCAACCTTTGTGATCTTCATGAATGAGGTGTTTGCCCCGCACATAGGCAAGCATGCCCTAGTTTACCTAGATGACATTATTGTCTATAGTCCCTTGATAGAGCAGCACCACAAAGACCTTGATGCAGTTTTTGCTACCTTGGCACAACACAAACTGTTGGCTAAGCCCTCCAAGTGCCAGTTCTTCCATAAGCAACTACCCTTCCTGGGACACATAGTCTCAAAAGACAGCATCAAACCCAATAGTTAAAATATACAGGCCATCTGCAAGATGCCACCACCCAAGGACAAGTTGGAACTCCACACATTCCTGGTGATGATAGTCTATGTACTCTGCTTCATACCTGACTGTGGCATCTTGACTTCCCCCTTATCTTCCATAACTGGCGCCAAGTCCAAGTTTGTCTGGACCCCCCAAAACAACCTCTGTTTTAGACGTCTCAAAGAGAAACTCACAATAGCAACTATCCTGCAATACCCCAAACATGACAGATAATACCAGATGGAAAACAACGCCTCAGATGCATCCATTTGGGGAGTACTAAAAATCAAAAATAGTGATGGTGACTTCCTGCCTGTAGCCTATGAATCACAAAAGTTGACAGATGGCAAGTTTCAATATCCTATCCACAACAAAGAACTGCTGGCCATCACACACTGCCTAGTCAAACAGCGCTGTTATCTAGATTGACAGGAAGAATTCACAGCACTGATTGACCACAAGTTTCTCATATATTTCAAAACTCAAGAAAATCTATCTTGCCATCAAGCCCATTGGATGGAACTCTTAGAGAGATTCAATATGCTCATACAATACAAACCTGGTCCAGAACTTGCCATGGTGGACGCCCTCTTGCGCCTGTATGTACGCGCCACAAGGGGAGAAAATGGGCTTGACCCAGACTGGCCCCTCTTGGTACTTTGGACAAAGGACAAAGGTTTCCTCTGGGCACAACTGACATAAAAAAAGAAACAGTCATTAAGAATGAACACCCATTTGCTGACGTGTATGGAACCTTACACCAAAAAATGTCCAATGAAACTACCATCCCCTATATCTCCACACACCAGCTAGTGGACACCATCCTACATTACCATATAGACCTAGGACACACCAAGAGTTTCAACCTATATAAGTTCCTTAAACACAAGGCCTGGTGGCCAACCCTGTACCATGACATTCAAGAAGTCCTAGACCAATGTGAAGTATGCAAGAAATTTGTAAAAAGCAAAACCCCACCAAAATCAGTACTACCCATTCACACGCAACTACCCTTCAAGGTGTGGGCCCTAGACATTGTTGGCCCCATGCCAGGAAAACACAATGATAAGAAATACATCATCACCGCAGTAGACTTTGCTACACAATGGCCAGTAGCCCAAGAAGTAAAGACACACACTGGCAATGACATGTGGTGGTTCATAAGAAGAGAAATAATCAGCAAGTTTGGAAAGCCAGAACTCCTGATAACTGACGGAGGCAAAGAATTGACCTCTGAAGAAACCAACATATACCTCACCAAGAATGGGGTCAAACACACTGTGACAACACCATACCACCAACAGGCCAATGGACGTATAGAGTGGCTAAATGGCAGCCTTATGCAAGCCTTGGCCAAGCTCATTGCCAGGAGACCTGAAGACTGGTATAAGCAGCTATTGACTGCACTACTTGTGTGCCAAACTTGGGTGAACAGATCCACCAGGAAAAGCCCTTTTGAGTTGGTATACAGCACACAGCCCAATATTATTCAAGCATTGTCAGGACCCAAGCTGGAAATTCCAAGCAAAGTCCCCCCTTGCTCAGATCCCCAGGTCATAGAGGCCAATAGTGATCAAACAGAAAGAGAAAACAAGCGTCTGCAAAAGACATTTGTCCCCATCCAAGATAGACATGAAGTTGGTGATGAAGTTTGGGTCATGAACGTTGACAAAAGCAAACTACAACCCAAAAAAGTAGGCCCAGCAATCATTCTAAATGTAAAAAAATAATACTTACCTCATGCAAGAACTCAGGAAGCACAAACAAGACAAAGTCCTCCACCATGATTGCCTGAGACCCTGAAAAGCAAGACAAAGACAACACAAGACCACCCTACCTGCTACAGAACAACAGCTAGTCCAGTATGGCGTCCAGGCTCCTGACAACCTCCCTGACAACCTACCCCCAGAGGAGGCCAACCTTCAGTTGGGGGGGGTGTTGAGACAGCAGGCTCAACCTGCCAACAAGGTTTTGAGTAAGCAGGTTTGTGACCTGCAATCTGATTATCCAGTCACTCGGAGCCAGACTAGGAAGTCAACTTGAATTTCCAAATACAGCAACATGAACAAATGCTGATCCCCTGCAGTGGGTACCTTGTTTTGGCGCTTGACTCATTACCAGGATCAAGTCACCCCCTTCACCATCCCACTGTGTGATCAGCCCTATCATGTTCCTGTTATTCATGACTCACATTAACTATATAATCATTATCTCTCAATAAAGAATATAATCTAGTTTCTAAACATTTCCCCCTTGTAACTCTGCTAAAACAGCACAGTTACAACATAGTATTAATCTAAGAAACTTATAATAAGATTAACCTAAAAAGACGCCACTATGATAGTCCTTCTAGTGATTGTCTTTTCTGGGTAAAAAAACCAGTTTTGTTATATGTAATTTAATTCTTTATTATACATGGATACATTGATAAGGGTTCTCTTAATAATTTATTTTAATAGTGATTTTAATATGAAAGAGTGTGATTACGCCATTTTGATTTACATCACTTCAAATTCCACCAAGCTTCATATCACCCAATTGATTTAATGCACACAATGAATAGGGGAAAATAAGGGGAAATCACATATGACGCCAGGCTACCCTATATTGATTCCCCCACCGCAATTCTTGCCTACCACTTTTCAAAAGTACAAATTGATGTTAAAACTCATATTATAAAAAATATAAGAAATTTCCTGAAACTTTGCAAATATATATATTATCTCCTCTAAATAACTGGGTACTCTTTAACCCCAGTTGTATAAGCTAGTTTTTGAGAAATTCAAGTTTTACTTTTTGGTCTGGTTGAGGTAGCTCCACTGTAAATGTCTTAATCTAATATTAAAAATGGTCAAAAACACTGTTTTTGAGCTACAACACCTTGATTACGTCACTTTGAAAACTCCATTTTGACTGCAAGTTTTCATTCAAAACTCAAAGTTTTGCATAATTGTGTTACAAATAAAAAATAATTTTTACAATATAAAAATACTGAAATTTTGATATTATATATTTTAAGACTTTTTATACAAGAATATGTAAAAAATATTGACTGCTTTTATATTAAAAACATTCTCATTTTTCTCTTTAAAAACAACCATCAAATTTTCCATATTTTGATACTAATTCACTTTTAGATGCCTCTCAAGCCTACCACCAAAGCTGCGCCCAAGGCCACCAAGGCTTACAAGTCCAAGATCACTTCTCATAAGGCCAAGAAGGCCAAAAATACCCTTAAAAAGCAGCCTGCTAAGGATAAAGCTCCCCCAAGACACCCACACCTTCCCCTGAACCTGAGAAAACAAGCCCAACACCTCCCCACTCTCCTTTTGTTTACTTCCCTTCAGACCCCCAAGAGAAGTTGTTCAACTTTAACCTCCACTCTGATCCTACCTCAGATCCTGAAGAGGAAGGGGAACAGGAGCCTGAGACTAGTGCTCCTGCAGATGAGCAAATTGAGCTCTGGGATCTATCCACTGTCCACAATATCTGCAATCAAAATAGCACCTTTGCTGTGCCCACCACATACCAAGCCAGCTACTCCATAATGAATAAGAAAGAAGAAGCTGGTTTTGTTTACAAGGACTAAAGCTTCAGCTGTAACAATGAAAAGAAATCAATCCGCCAATATCACTATAAATGTGATAACATTGGGTGCCCAGCAAGGCTCACCACTTATGGGTTTACAAGATTCAGGGCCCTGACTACTGGGCATGACTGCACCAAGCCATTTGATCCCTTATACCAATATATCTGCTGGTTTCTTTGCCAGGTCATCCCAATCACCAAAGATCAAACCGCCACCAAGGTTGTCAATGATGCCCTCCTCAATTTAAATACACCAAAATTGCCACTGTTGGTGGCACCTAAAATTACAGAGATATCTCACTGATCAGAGATATGCTCTGAGCACTGAAGGCATCAGTGCTTCATTAATTGAGCAATTGATCCTTACAGAGGAACAAAAACTATCTTGTCATGATGAGAGATTCCTTATTCATAACAACAGCTAATATGCCCCTGAGCGCATCATTTGCTTTGCCACCTCACAGGATCTGCGCAACCTCCTGAAATTCAAGACCTGGCTTGAAGATGTAACTTTCTCCACCTGCCCAAAGCTATTTAGCTAGCTTTGGAACATCAATGGGCAGGTTATAAATCTGGTTCTTCCCCTGGTCATCTACTCCCTTCCCAACAAGAAGCAGGAAACTTATTTTCATACTCTTAAAATTTTAAAGTCCAAGTTTGATGAGATCCTCCCAACCATTGAAGAGGAGCCAAAGGAAACCAGAGGGCACAAGAAGAAGGACCAGTCCCAGAAAGAGAAAGTCATCCCAACCAGGAAGCAGGCAGAAAGCCTTCCCTACCACAAGTATATGGTAGTGGATTTTGAACAGGCTCAGGCAAATTCCTTTATAATAGTCTTCAAGAGCTTCCCCCAGGGGTGCTACTTCCACTTCCAGCAGGCACTCTGCCGCCGCCTCCAAAAGTGCTCTGATATTAATGAGCTGGTCAAATTTGAAGGCACTAAAGAAGCCAGGGAAGTGTTTAACTGCTTTGATGCCCTTGCCCTTGCCCTTGTGAGAAAGGAGGAGACCAATGCCTTTTACAATGCCCTCCTCCACCATCCTTACATTCTTGCCAACCAGGCAGCCTTTGCTCCGTTCATTGATTATTTTGAAACTCAATGGGTTGGAGTATTTCAAGGAGCACACGGCATCAGAAAAGGTGATGACTCAATCCAGTGGAACTTCTATAAGCAGGTAAAAGATGTTTTGATCAAGACCACCTCTTCCCTTGAAGGGTGGTATAGCCAATATGCAACAAGAGTCCAGGTTCATAAGCCCAAATTCAACAAAATAATGGTGCATTTAAAGCCCACCAAGCCATTTCTTCCCCGCTCTTCAAGACTGGCATGAAGTCCAAGGGCAACCCCTGAGCAGACTAAGGCGGTAAAGAAATATACTGAAATCAGCAAGGTGGTCCTTGCCTACTATCCCAAGGATAGAAAGCTCTAGCATCTCTAAGCTATATTAGTTGCTCTTTCTACCAATGTTTGAGCCCTTTTTTATTAAGCACTACTTTATCTTCTCTCTTCTTTCTTATAATTTTATTATTTTTGACTTTTTTTAGTATTTGGTACAATTGTATGCTTATTTTAAAGTATAGTTTATAGTTATAATAGATGAAAATAATTGTTTTTGGTACATTTTAACTTTTTGGCTTTACGCAACCTTGTTGCTACTAATTGACTCCACTTTTTTTATTAAAGATTTGAAATTCTGAAGCTTTTTTAAGCCTAGAAATGTTTTTTAATTTTAAATTTTTGAGAATTTTTTGGGTTATTTTTGGAGTTCAAAAATCTAAAATTTTAAAACTGTTTTTTCTTAGTTGCAATGCCGTAAATTGAAATGGTGTTTTTACTATAAAATTGATATAGCAAAAATTGAGATGGCATAAATTCAAAATAGCGTTTTTCGATATGCTGTTTTTAAAATGGCATATCTTACCTATAATGCCTGGTATTACCTGCCCTATTTGCAAAGCCAGGAATTTGGGAAAGCAATTAACCAAGTTAACCAAGATTACATATTTAAATCAAACCGTTGATTGGAAATGGGTCACTGTCACTCTAGTTTGTCAGCATTATTTGATTACCCAGTGCAAGTGTAAGGGACTCCATCCCTAACACAAATAACAAATTATACTTAAATGGTGTTAAAACAGTGGGAGAACCAGTAATTGCATTTTTAAATGCTAAAATAAAAGCCAAGAACAAAACCAAATCTGCCAATAAGATCAATTCAAAAACACATTTGAAATTGATTAATGAATATGTATTAATCAATTTCAAACGCAAAATTGAAAGCAAGCGGGAAATCAAAGATCAAAATATAATTTCCACTTTAAATTTGGTTTTCAAGGCTTCAGATACTCATAACAACTACAGAAGTATTAATTCAGAATTTAAATTTAGTTCCAGTCAATATAAACCACCCAATAAATCCAAAATTAAATGCAAAAGAGATCCAAACCAGAGGCTCAGGGGCCTAAATATCCAATCAAACCCAGGAAACCACCCAAGCAAAAGGAATACTTCACATCCAGCCCCAGATTCTATTCCCAACCAAAGCAAGGTTCAATTCTGCAATGCAATAACCCAAACTTCCTCTTCTTGCATTTCAGGCTGCAGCCTGCTGCAGTCCTGCAAGGCAATACTTCACAAATCACTCTTGCAGATCCACCTGGTAACCACAATGTTCCCTTTCTCACTTGAAGTCAGTATTTAAACTGACAAATTCCTCCCATCCAAATTGCTCTAACAATTTCTTTATTTCCTATCAACCAAGTAAATCTATATTCTCAATTCTAAACACTTGATTAGTAGATTATAAAGGTTCCCCCCAATAACATTAAGTTCATCTTCCTTATTTGGACTTTGTGTGTGTTAATCAATTTTGGACAAGCAAATGTTAACTTTGAAAACCCTGAACCAACTCCTACTGACAAATCTGAAGACTCAATTTGGTATTGTTTGGGTCTGCGTCAAAGACATGTCCCTTATGTTGAAACTGCTCAATTCCCACCAATCATCCACCCCAAGCCCCCCTGGTTGGTCTTGGGGTACACCAGTGTTTACTATCTTCTCAATCACTTCACTCCCTTCTTGGGAAGATTCTGTCTATTTGGTCACCTTCTACATATGCTAATGATAGGAATTCCAGCAGGTTCCACTCTGATCAAATTCAACTTGGGAGCTCTTCTCTATTCAATTGGGGAAAGGCTTCCTAATGAGTGGATCCCTGACAGCAAGTTGACACTGATAAATAGGCATAATATGAGGGTAACTTGATAAACCTTTTTTATCAGAATGGTTGTAAAAAATTAATCACATAAGGGTTTTTTGTGTGCTGGTTGAGGTACTCTTTGAAATAATGGATCAAAATAGGAGCCATGGATTCACGTGGTATTGCTGAGTTAATAATTTTGGTAAATATTGGAAACTTTTCACTGTTCAACTCTAAGAGTTTAGTTCTCCCTAAAATTTTTACTCAAATAGATTAATATTCTCCTGGTCTAACTTTATTTAACTATGTATCCTGTAGAGAGTCTACTCCACTATATTCCCTACAACTTAGTCTTGAATTGAATTGTAACAGGAAGATGGGGCCCTGCTTTGGGTTCTCTGTCATTGGTGCCGCCTAATGTTACCCCAATGTCTGCCAATCTTGGAGTCTTTTACACAGAATCTGAAACTACAACAGTTGTTACTTCTCAATATCCAGAGTTCTATTCAAAATACACTTTGATCTTATCACAGGCCATATATCTGGGACTTTTTTGATTGGGTTTAATTATCTTTTTAAATCCCAGTGTTTTCTTTGGAAATTTTACTAAACAGTATCTGAAGATTTGGTGGTGGCTAATTATCAACTCCTTCTGAATTTGGGTGGTTATTTCCCATCACTTGGAAGCCTCTTCATATTATCCATTAATTTCTGTCTCAGGTCATTGTGGGAAAACTTTATATGCCATTTCAATAGGTTCTTTATATTACTCCTGAATCTTCTAGACAGTCTCAGGAACTCTACTGGTGACATCAGGTTGGGGTTTTGGAGTATTTTCTGAACAGCATTAATCATGTTTCTTTGTAAAATTTTGTACATCAGGCTTTGAACCTGTATTTTATATAAAAATAATCTAAATGAATTCCCATGGTGTTTGGCTTCATAATGCATTTTTTGGATGTCAAAATCCAATCACTGGTTGGAAATTTATGCTCAAAGTTAGATTCACTCTATTTATTGAGTCAGATATCAATATTTTTGCCATTTTGAGCTGGTCAGACAATTTAGCTGGCGTCAAAACTTAAAAAGTTGTAACATGGTGTCTAGGGAAGATAGAGAAAGAATAAAACTACAGTTATGAGTGTGAGAACCATAATTCACCCAATAGATTTTCATAAAACAAGGTGTGTGAGCAAGTTTCCTGACAGGGACTGCAAAAGGTTTTTTCATGATTTTATAAAAGTCACATATTTGAATATGTTCCTGAGTACAATCATAGTGTAGGATTGAGTCTTCTTGTTGTGTGGTGAAGATATAGTGCATCCTTTCTCTGAGTTTCAGCAATGAGAAGATATTGCCCACATCAGTTACAAAATAAATATAATATTCCTTAATTTTAAGATGGCAATTAATTTTAACCCATTGTAGCAATTAACTTCAGGGAATAATTATAACAAGGCTCAGTCAGGGTTCAGCATGCTGTCTCCCATGATGGATTCCATATATGTTCAAGAAAGATAGTCAGATGTTAGAAGCTTTTTCCATAGCTTATATTTGATGCAAAGCTGGTATGGGGATAAGCACTTGATCCATCCTTCTTGGAGATGATTCAAGTGAGTATTTGGAATTGAAGTAATTTTATGACTTATTTTCAGGAATATTTCTGGTAAAAAGAAAAAATCAACAGAAGGGAAACAGATAACATAAAACAACTTCATATGGTGCCTTGCCAACAATCAAACAATTAACACACATCTTCAAGTCCATGAGGACAGTTCAAAATACAACTGGCAGCTGTCTTGATTAGGAAAACTTCCACAAAAATACAAAAAGCAAGTTTTGGACTAAAAAATGGATCAAAATTGGAACCAAATACAAATTGGATTTCTAATCCTCCATGGGCTCCACTGCCAGCCCAACCCCCACTCAGCCGGCCACAAGCGTCCTCACCCACCCTGTACAGACCAGGACCCCCTTCTCTCACTGGGATTCATAAGCCCAGGGCAGCTGCTAAATTAGAAAAAGGTCTAAATATGAACTAAAATGTTAAAATTAAGCAAGGAAATCTAAAAATGGTTTTTATATCCCAACTAAGTAATCTGCAATCCTCAGGGCCTCATACTATAAAATTATTTTTGTCAAAACTTACAATGAGGAAATTCCAGGGAAAAATAACCAAGAACATTAATATAAATTTTTACCAGCTGCCCTGTGTCTGCAGAAGGGTCTTTGTAAGGAATTTTATCCCTCACAACCAGTTTCAAACAGTAAATATATCCCTGATAGAAGGGCAGGCTGCCTCAACAGGATCATAAAGTAAAACATATAACAAGACAGGAAAAATAATGCAGGAAACCAAACCATTGAAGTGAATGTCAAAGCAATTAATTTTTTAGTAAGGACTGGATTCAAACTCAGGAACATACCTAGAAGCAGAACAAAACAACAGAAAAAAATTAAATGGATTACTTATACTTTCAGGGACCCAGTCTTGGGTGGCTGGCCCGCCGTTTCTGAGGGTAACTTGGGCCAGGGTTTTTGTGGGCAGGGCCCACCACAAGAGAGGGGCTAACTTTAGAAGGTAGGAAGCAGACTTCCCCACCTAAGACCATGGGCCAGCGGCTGGTATAATGGTGTCCACCACCCCTGTGAGGGTGATGTACACTATTCCAAAAAGCTTGCTGGTATGGTTGGTTGGAAGGTCCAGTGAAGAGGCTGGCATTAGTTTGGGTGTTACAGGTGGTTCCATATAGATATTGTAGGCCGGGAGATAATTGAATTTTCCTCTAAATAGTTTGGGGGTGGAGAATATCCACAGGCCTTGGCAGTTGTATCTAATAGCGGATTGGATGCGGGCTAGCAGGTCAAGTTCAAGGATTTTCTCTGGTGTATAATCCTTATATTCAGGCTTCAAGGGATAATCAGTGAAGTGAACGAGCCCAAAGGGTGCACCAGATGGACAGAAAACTGCAGGCAATGGAGCAGGAGGGCCGGGAGATCTTGAACTGAATTGATAGACAGCAAATATAAAATATGGCAATAGCTGTAAGAGCCAAAGTAACATAACCTTTATTTAAAAATGACAATAAGGTTCAAGCGCAGAATCTATAGGTATATATAGCATTCTGCCTCCAAACTTAGTATTTTCCATCAGGGCTTTATCAAAATATTGGGAAAAGTGCGGGCGGGCAGCCAGAGGGCCTGGGTGTGGGAGCAGCAAAATGGCATCTCAGCTGGGTGTTCTCTCATTGGTCAAAATGTCCAATTTTGTCACTAAATTTTCTTGATTCTTTGCTGTGGTCACGGGGTCAGGCCCAAATCCTGGGGTTATCTTTGGCAGTGGGGTTTGATTGGTTGCTTGAGAGGACTTCAAACTCATGAAATTCACAGAGGCGCCATCTCTGCTTCCATTAGGCAATTTGAGAGGCTCTTCTTTGGGCGCCACCATGGTTGAGCTAGTGCAGGTATTCTGGCTTTGTGACTTAGCAGGAGCCTCAGCTTGCAGGGGTTCAATCCCAAAAAAACGCAGGCGGGCCCTTGGTCTATGGGCCCAGCAGCCCGCAGGAATGTAGGTTCAGGGAGTAAATCCCACCCTTGGGCCCGGGTTTCCCGGGGTAATGAATTGTCAATCCTGACATATATGGAACAATTCTTGTTTTATCATGCTTCCTGTGTAAATTTCTGGTCCAAAAAACATTTAAATTCAAGTTTTTAGCCAGATAAATCAACCCATAGTCTTGAAATAAGTGAAAAAAGTTCAAAGCCAAGCCAATCAACATGATAATTACTAATTAAGACAAACATCATTAAACCAAGTGTCAAGTATATACTTCTGAGAAGTATAATAAACAAGATAAAGGGGAAAGTTAAAAAGAGAATGATACTTTATTGAATATGAGCTTAGAGAATTATATAGTATCATGTGAAAACACATGTTGTCCATCTACGTCATGGCTTTCATGAGGCTAATCCAAGTAGTGTTCCATTTAGGATTTGAAATTTTGGATCCCCATAATATATGAGCAAATGATAAGGGTGCCACCAACTTAATAATTAGTTGGGTAATAATTCAGGGAGTCACTCAGGGAATTGCTTTCCAAAGAAGGAGTAATCAAAGATGTTGCAACACAAGAAACAAAAGCTCCAAATCTAAGGCAGAACTAGAAATCCAATCAAAACTAATCATCAAAAATCCAAAGACCAAAGCCAGTGCCCTTTTCTAAGTAAAGAATTATTTTATTTGAAATAACTAATATTTTTGTTCCTGATGATTGTTAGTTGCAGCTGATTTCAGGCCTTGTAACATGCTACTATCAGCCTTCAATAAAGACCAAGACAAATATTCTAGCCAACCCAAGCCAAATGAAAGAAGAATCAGGGTATAAATTGACAATCATATCTAGCCAGAATTTTTTTCCAAAAACTTTACTTTTAATTAAACTTAGCTCTTCTATTTTTTATTGTTAGATAATTAGTACTATAAATTCAGAACCTAAAGATAAAAATGCGGGATTTCCAAATTCTTGTGTGAACTCACTAACTTAATGAAGTAATTTTCATCCCAGAACGGCTTACTTTTTTATATAAAAGGATGAAAAATATTCCAGTAAGTTGGTGAGTTCATGCAAAAGAATTTGACAATCCCGCATTTTTACCTTTAGGTTCTGAATCTACAGTAGTAGAATTCCTCTTTTTTATTAAATCAACAACATGAAGCAGCTGCCACTCTGTTTTCTATTATTGATTTTCACTTACAAGTTGTCATTAAATAAAGAAATATTCTATACTAAATATATTTCTACTCAGGGCTCCATTCAATCTACTTGGGTCTACATATACAAGCAGGATAAACTTTCTAAGGTAAAAAAGAGCAGATACCATAACCTTTCTCTCATAGTTTATGCTGGTGAATCTTGGTATTTATTGGTATACTGTACTGTCTATTTTGCTCTCCACAGATTCACATCATTCATGAGAAAATACAAGTTTTTGGGATAATTTTTAAGCCTTTTAATGGTGTGGCTTAATGTGGGCTCAAACTTGATAGGGTTTCAACCTAATTTCATCCTTTATAACTTGAGATTACTTCTTTCTAATTATTGGATCCCTGATAGCCTTAAAGCAACACTTGATCAGCCAACTGTGCAACAGCCAAGAAATCCCCCTAATTCAACTATAAACTATGAGTGTACCTATCAAATGTTTACTCATGTCTTTTCACTTCTAGAGACAATTATATAATAAAGTCAATATCTCAATGATAGGTTGTGCTATGATTGAGAGAATAAACCCTCAATATTTATCATATTGTAATGTATATACTTCTGGGAAGTATAATAAATAAGATAAAGGGGAAAATTAAGAAAAAATGATACTTTATTTGATATGAATACAGTAGTTTTCAAACCTGTTGAGATAAACATATATTATTCAGTTTATAACGCATGAACTCAGTCTAAAAACAAAATCAAAGTGGATCCAAATCTATTGTAATTTAATATAAATTCCTTGAATTTTGATTTCTTTTTTAGACTAAGTTCATGCGTTCTAAACTGAATAATATACATTTATCTCAACAGGTTTGAAAACTACTGTATAGGGTAATATATAGTATCATGAAAAGCCACATATTGTCCATGTATGTCATGGAAGTCATGAGGCTTATCTGAGTAATGTTCCTCTTAAGTCACAAGGCTTATTCAAGTTGTGTTCCGCTTAGGATCTGGATTTTTTGATCCCTGTAATAGATGGTCAAATGATAGTAGTGACACCAAATTATTGATTAGTTGGTGAGCCATTTGGTGACTCATGCAGTGAGCTACTTGGGGTGTTAATTCCCTGAGAGGGAGTAATTGAGGATGTTGCAACATCTCCCCCTGGGGTGCTGAAAGGTGGAATCTTGGGAATTTTCTTGAGAGTGTTAGGGATACAGGCTTGGTATTGATCTAGTTTGGAGTTGGGAACAGGGAGTCTGAAGTTGTATTGAGCTGTTTTTGCCTTGCATAGGCAGATTTGGTTATGGTGCATATGTTTCAAACTATTGCAGGAATCAACTTCTTTGATGAAGTAGGTATTTTTGGGTTTGACCTCCATGACAATGCCTGGCCCACTTAAAACTGGGTCCAACTTATACTGGTTGTAGTTGGCAATCCAAATTTTGTCCCCAAATTGGAATCTTTCTTGTTGCAGTGGATCTTCCTCTCTCTTGATCCTTTTTTGTTCCATGTCTTCCTGGTATTTTCTAGCACACTGCACGTCAGGATTACTGTCATCTGGTACCTTCTTTGGTAGAGGTAATTGTGGTCCTGCAGTTGTACTAACAAGGGAAGGCTTTTCCCCATAGACAATTTCATACAGGCTTTTGCCTGTGTTGTGGTTGACTTGTGTTCTGCATACCATAAGTGCTGTTGGCAGCATGTCAACCCAGGATTTTGGATTGTTAGCAGATAACTTACTGAGGGCTTCCACTATTGAGCTGTTTAGTTGTTCTACTTGTCCATTTGCTTGTGGGTGATATGGGCTGGCTGTGATGTGTCTTATTCCATTTTTGGCAAGATATATATTGGTGTCAATGGCCTTAAGCTCAGTGCCTCTGTATGTGATCAGGAGGTCAAGTTTCCCAAACTTGGATATGATTTCTTTCCCAATAAATTATCTCACATCATTGCCTTTGTGTTCTTTTGTAGCTTGTGCCACAGGCCATCTAGTCACATAGTTGATAGCTGTTATGATGTGCTTTTTGCCTTTGTTCTGGCCAGGCATTGGTCTCACAATATCCAGTGATCGCACCTTGAAGGGTTGTGTGATGGATATGGGTATTACTGACTTGGGTGGTGTCTTAGTTTGGGCGTACTTCTCACAGACTTTGCATTGTTTCAGTACTTCCTTGATATCATCTAGCTGTTGGGCCACCAGTAGCCTGTTTTGAGATATTTTTACAAGTTCCTACTATGGGTATGTCCCAGATCTCTGTGATATTGGAGGATTGTGATAATCTTTTGCGTTGATGGGACATAAGATACAGTGTCATCATTTGGAAGTATTTGGTGTACATGCCATATACGTTTTTGAACAGATATTTGTTCTTAAGGACCTTCTCTTGGATTTCCATTGGTGTTCCAGGTGGGAACCTTTCTGGGAGATTCCCCATGATCAACATGGGCCAATCAGGGTCCCCATCAATACATAAAACATGTTTACTGTATAGCCTTGATAGGGTATCTGCGGTAAGCATTTCCTTGCCTGACTTATATTTGATTTACATTGGATATCTCTGTATGAGGATCTTCCATTTGGATTTTATTCTTGACAAGTGTTTTTTGTCTTGAAGAATATCAACAATTTGTGGTTGGTGAGGACTTTGAACGTTTGGGCTTCTTCTAGATAACATTGCCATTTCACGAGGCAGTGTATGATGGCTACCAACTCCTTGTTGTGTATGGTGTACCTTTGTTTGCTATCATATAGCTTCCTTGACTTTTACACCACAGGGAGGAAGTCCTTTTCTGCTGTCTGGATACAGATTACCCCTCCTATGGTATAGTCAGATGCATTGGTTTTCATCTCATATATTCCCTCACAATTTAGATATTGAAGGATGGGGGTGGTGACCATACATTCTTTTTATTGACAGAAGTGTTAGTCTTGTAGTGGTGTCCACAAAAACTTGGTTGTTTTTCCTTTAATGGCTGACAGGGGGCCGTCAGAGTACCCCAGTCAGTGATGAATCTTCTAATGTAGGCTACCATGCCTAGGAAGGTACATAGTTTGCTTTTATTTCTGAGGGCTGGTATTTAAGTTATGGCACATATCTTTTCTGGGTCTGGTTTGATTCTGTCCTTGCTGATAATGTGGCCAAGAAATTGAAGTTCAGACAAGAAGAAGTCACACTTTGATAGTTTTTCAATGAGTTATTTTTTTAGGGTGCAGAGAACTAGGCAGACATCTTCCCTGTGTTGCTTTAAGGTTGGGCTGTAGATGATTATGTTGTCCAGGTAGATTATTACTTGTTTTACAGTGTGTTCCTTGAAGACCTTGTTCATGAAGGTCACAAAGGTGCCAGGAGAGTTTTTCATGCCAAAGTTGAGAACAACAGATTCAAAGGACCTGTGCTTGGTTCTGAACGCAGTCTTTGGGATATCTTCAGGTTTCACACAAATTTGGTGATAGCCTGCTGTCAAATAAATTTTTGTGAAGACTTGGGACCCCCAGGGTGTCAAAAAGGTCATCAATCAGGGGCAGGAGATACATGTTCTTAATTGAGACCTTGTGAACACCCTGTAGTCTGTGACTAGACAGAGTCCATAACCTTTCTTTGCTACAAAAAAGACAACAGCACCGAAAGGAGACTTAGAAGGTTGGATGGGCCCTTTCTCAAGAGCCTTTTCAAGGTAGGCCTTGAGTGCATCATCCTCTTGTGGCGCAAGGCGTTATATAGGCTGTGCTTTTGGCACACTTCCCTTGAGGTCAATTTCATGTTGGATGCCCGGTTGGGCAATAGCCCTGGTAATGTTTCTTGGAAAACTGAAGGGAATTCTAGGACTAGCTATTGCCAGATTGGGTCTTGCTCACATGTGGTTTCTGTACTTTAAAGTGGATAACCTTGTACATGCAGGTGTTACAGTTGATTTTGCTAGAATCAGTTTCCTCTTCTGTTTCCATGATTTTCACAAACACATGGTCTCTCATAAGTGTGTCAATATGAGCTGGGTAGACATGGTGGTGTACCTTTCATTATTGTATGGTGAGGGTAGCGCTATCCCATTCAATATGAGGTTTGGTCTTTCTCATCCAATATAGGCCAAGTATAACATCATATTTGGAGATTGGTATAATAGGGCCACTAAGGTTAGTCTTTATGTCTTCTATTTGAGCATGAAAGGGTTTTGCCTCTCTGGTGACTGGTGTGCTCCTATTATCTGCCATGATAACTCTTTTGACGTGACTTTGGACTGTAGGTAGTTTCATGAGGTTAGAAATTTTCTTGTCAACAAGAGATTGATCTTCTCCAGTGTCAAACAATGTTGTGACTTGATACCTGCAAAAACAGAAAGGATAAGTGAGGAGTTTATTTCCAGTTTGGGCAGCAAATAGTAGGGGATTGCTGGAGGGGACTTTAATAATGGTGATTGAATCCACATCTTGGTTCCAGTACAAGTCTTGTAAAGTGGTGGGGGGCGGCTTGCCTAAGCACTCCCCTGAGCTTTTCCCTCCTTGATAGTGTCTTCAGTGCTCACTTGATTTACTTGAGTGGTGTGATTTTCACTTTGAGGGAGAAAGTTGTTGGCTTGGTTGCTCTGCTTGTTAAGTCAAGGGTCCTTCCTTGCTGTGAGACTTTCTTTTATTGTCTTTTGCATGTAGGTTGTCAGACTTTTGAGAAGCACATTTTCCTTCCAAGAAAACACCTTTGAGATTCTTGCAGCAGTTCATGTCAAACTGGCGTCTGATGTGTGTGGGGAGGCCATTGTAGAAGTCTAATTGTGACCCAGGCTCATCAAAGTTGACAGTGTTGGGAGCCCAGTCATGTAAGTTTTTGTATTCTGTAATGTACTCCTCAATTTTTCCTGTCATTTTGAAGGTTCTGAGTTCTGTCATGATCACCATGTTGGAGTCTTTCATGGAGACCTTTTTGAGGAAGACAGCTTTAAACAATTCCCAGTTCTCATTTTGATCAGGGTGTTATTTAGGCCACTTGCTTACAAACGTAAAGTGGTTCCTGTGGCACAAAAGGCAACTTTGCTGGCCCAGAGTCTCTGGGGGTAGCCCACTTGTGTAAATTTGCTTTGGGTGCTGTTGATCCAGAGGTTGGCGTTTTCCTGGCGTAATCCTGCAAATTTCCTAATTTCTGCTGAGCGCAGACGTTGAAATACAATGTCAGGTATCTTGGATGGCTGTGGGCTTGCAGCAGTTGGAGGCAGGTTCAGGAATTTACAATTGTGGAGAAGATTGTACTGTTTGGTGAGGACAAGGACGTTGTTGAAGATGATGAAACCTGTAGGGACATCTTATCCTTCTTTGTAATCTCTCCAGCCTGGGGGAGGACCATTTTTTGGATCTTTTTATTAGGAGGAGTTTTTTCTTAAAGTTGCATAGGTGTGGATAACCTACCTGTGCTACCACTGTTGTGTATATACTTCTGGGAAGTATAATAAACAAGATAAAGGGAAAGGTTAAGAAGAGAATGATACTTTATTTGATATGAATATAGGGTTATATATATTATCATGGAAAGTCACATACTGTCCATGTACGTCATGGAAGTCATGGGGCTTATCTGAGTAATGTTCCTCTTGAGTCATGAGGATTGTTCAAGTTGTGTTCTGCTTAGAATACAGATTGTTTGATCCCTGTAATAGATGGCCAAATGATAGTAGTGCCATCAAATTATTGATTAGTTGGTGACTCATTTGGTGAGCTACTTGAGGTGCTAATTCTCCAAGAGGGAGTAATTGAAGATGTTGCAACAATATAAATCAAGTCTTTACTTGACCAATACAGTAATTTTTCAAGCCTGTTGAGATAAAAAAATCAATATAAAAACAAAAACAACTCAGTCTAAAAACAAAATAAAAAATACAGGAATTTATATTGAATTTTAATAGATTTGGATCCACTTTATTTTTCCTTTTAGACTGAGTTGTTTTTTTTAGACTGATATTTTTTGTTTATCTCAACAGGTTTGAAAATTACTGTAAAATTAAAACACCAAAGCCAAATACCCCTCCACAATATTGAGAATGAAACATCTCATTTTCACAACTGTCATGAAAGCTTGCCTTGGGATTGGGGCAACCAGTAATCTTTTGCTCTGTTTATCCCAAAGCCAGAAGGTCACAAAGGAGTATATTATCAAGAAGCAAAACAACTCACATCTCTGTATTCTATTAATTGGACCCATTTGGTGTCTCCTTGCTCTACTTCTGCCCTGGTAATTTATACATCACTCTACTATGTCCTGACATACTTGCTGGTAGCTTTGGATGATATAAAATCCACATAAAAGCCTTTTGTTGGTCCATTACTATATACCCAATTGTTGGGGCAGGAGGATATTATGTCAATTTTTTTTCTGTCAACTGATTTTTAGTCAGATTTGATCCAACTATAATTTTCTTCACATATAATTTTTCCATTTGAAACAATAAAAACAAAATAAAAATAAAGAAATTCTTTCCCATAAAAGTTATTCTATGAACCTTTTAATGGTATCTATTTATTTTTTAAGCAATGATATTTAATTAATTAGCTTTTAAAAAGGTATTTATTTAAAATTAAGCCTCTTAAATACAAAAGAAATAAGTAAATAAAAATTATTATATGTGAGGAGCATAGATTTTATTTTTAATTAGAACTTATTTAATTTTTTTATTTATTTTAAAGTTAAATAATTTAAATATGAAGAAAATTATACTGTAAATTCAGAACCTAAACATAAAAATGCGGGATTGTCAAATCCTTGGTCCAAATTTTGAATCACTTTTGCAGGATGGCCTTTTTTAATTAAATTAATTTTTTGAGAATTTATTTGAATATTTGAAAATGTGGGAATTCATAGACACTTTGCAAACTTCAAGTCAAACTGCATATTTCTGATGGATAAAATGAATTAAGGAAATCAGTTTTGAAGCATTCAAATCCATCAACCATTTTCATTATATTTACTATGGTTTTTGAAATTGTGGGATTGTCAGATTCATGAACCAAATTTCAAATCACTTTTGAATGACACTATTAAACTCAGATATTAATTGCAGTAACTGGAATCCAAATTTAATGTACAGTAAGCACACTAGGAAACACCAACCCAAATCAAGAAGCTCCACCACAACTAAAATCAAATGAAAAATTCAATCTCAATAACCATGTTTAGACATAAAAAGTGATTAAACTTTAAAATCATCCAAACCCTGAAAGTATACAATATTATTCACTTCAAATCATGAATATAGAAATTCTGTTACCTATTCAAGGCTAACTCAAGAGAAAATAACTACCCACAACTAAACCAATAAATCCAAATAAATACATATTTAATCTAATATATATTTTTCATTTTATTTTTATGGGCCATCAATCACATTCCCAACCAGCTCCTGCACCATCCTGTGGGGCAGCCTGTCCACAAGGGCGTCCCAGAGGGTCCAAGAACAGACCCAGAACCTAACTTGAGGGGGAGTCATACCAACACACAGGCCTCCCAAGGTGTCAGCGCCAGCTAACCACCTCCTGCATCTTAATCCAGGAACAGTAGCCTTAATCCAAGACAGAAGCCGCTCTCAAGGCCTGCAACCAAAGTCTCATACACAAAGGATATTGGGAATAATGAGGTTACATACACCTCCACTGTGTATCCAGTTGTCACCTGGCCCCGCACTCTTGATCCAAGAGTTACTACTTCCTGCCCCCACGTTTTTGATACCTCATATGAGCCATTGACCACCACCAAAGAGCCATCTGTGCCTGTGTCTTATGCCACCATTGATGGTGCCAGCGCAACCAAGCGTGATCCCACCTTCTACACAAAGGTCCCCATCCCCTGTGTCAAGCCTGCTAGCCAGGATGCTGTGGTACCTGCCAAGGGCCGGCGTCAGTTGACAGATAGTGAGCGTGAAGCTCTCCTCAACTGCTTGAACGGGGGAATGGCAGATTTAGATATTGCATCCCAATTTGATATCACATCCAGATACATTGCCAACATCAACACCAAGTATTGCAACACCGGGCAAATTGCAAAATCTGCCAAGGCTAAGCGGCAGCCCAGCCTACTTCAGCCCACCCATCTTAAGGCAATCAAGCAGTGGGTTACCAAGGATTGCCACCTGGACTCACTTGCTGTCTAATCAATGCTTGCCACAGAGTTTGGGCTTTCTGTTTCTAAAACCCTTGTTTACAAAGCAATGGTTGATTTGGGCTTCTCTTGGAAAGTCCTTGGAGTTTCTCTGTACAATAGGAATAGCAAGAAGACCATCAAGGATTGACACATTTATGCCAAGATATATCTGGCACTAAAGGAGACTGGGAATGTCCAGTTCTTCTACATTGACAAATTGTTGTTTTCCTCTTTACTCAGGTCTAGGCATGGGTGGGTTGAGAAGGGGTCCAAGGACGGCGTAGCCCATTGTGCAGCTGTCTGTTCCCAGACCTATTCCATGGTAGCGCTTCTTGTTCCTTGCAGGTTGAACCAGTATCAGATGATCAAGGGTTCCCATAACAGCAGGACATTTCTTGATTTTCTCCAAACTGTCAAGGAGTATCTCCAGATCAATTATCACAGTACAACCAACATTGTTGTGTTGGATAATGTCGGGCTCCACAAAGTGGATCTGGTTGTGTCTGAGTTCCCCCATCAAAAAAAACAGCCACACCTCCAGCCACCGGCTTACCAATTGTCCAATGAAACTTCTCTTTCTCCCGCCATACTCCCCATTCCTGAATCTAATTGAGGAGGTCTTTGGGTGGATCAAAAATAAGGTGAAGAAAGACCTCTCTCAGGACACCAAGGATCTCTTCAATATCCTTAAGGTCAGTCAATTTGCAATGCCACCCAATGTGGTGGCGGCTTTTTATAAGCACTCAGAATCCTTCCTCCCCAAAGCTCTGGCCTCCAAGCCAATCAGATAAATGGGTGCTCTGGAATTTATTTGTTTTTATTTTATTTATTTTGTTTTTATTATGACTCAAAAATTATTATTTATATATAATGATGTGACGTTTGATTGTATTATAGACATATAAGAATATGTAGAAAAGGTAAGTAAAATTAGTTATACTAGGTATGAGGAATATATTTTTATTATAATGCACTGAATATTATATTGACTGTTGCGCTAACAAATAAATAAATAAATTAAAAAAGATAGAAATATATTAATTTTATTTAAATAATTGTGAATCCTTGTTGGTACTTTGGCTTTTTTAAGCCACAAATTGGACTTTGCAGGTCATAATCTGATCCTTATTATTTCAGTGCCACTATAGCCACATGACACAACCACCAATGATTTTTATGTATTGCACACTAATTAGTACTTAGGACACAGGTCAAACATATCAAATATATTTATCAAATCATATTACAAGGGAAAGGTAATTTGAGTTCTAAACAATCACTTGTTTAGAATATAAGTGGAGCAGGCTGCATGATGCGGATAAATTCAATTCTTGTTGTTTGTATATTTAATAAATAAACCTGTACTCAACAAGCTAGTAAATAAAAACATTTTTAACTTAGTTTTTATTATTTGACGTGGTTACAACTATAACTAATGTCTTATAATATATTTAGATATATTACTATTATAATTTAAATATTAAAATTTAAAATAAAATTAAAATATTAAAAGTAAAATTATGATTATAAATCTTAAAATTTATCTATTAAAGTTTAAACATTTGAAATTTAGCTATTTTTATTTAATTGTGATTTATTCAATATTAAAATATTATATATTAAAAATTTTAATATTGAAATATGTAATATTAAAATTTAGATATTAAAAACTTTAATATTAAAGTATTTAAAATTAAAATTTTACTATTAAAATTTTAATATTACCTATTTCAATGAAAATATTTAATATTAAAATTTTTAAAAAAAATAAAATTTAAGTTGCAAGGGGAAAATATTTATTAAGGGGATGCTAATTGCTAAGGGGATGTGATTATTCCGGCAAATTATACCCCAAAATTAAATTTTTGGCTAGAGCGTCCAATTGGATCCACATACTCTTCTGTACGTGGTGGACAACCCTGGATGTGATTGCTAGAGGGGTGGCGCCCTGTACCCCGGTGGTTGCTGAAAGTTTGATAAAAGGAAGCCAGGTGAGCAAATCAATTAATAGGGCTTTTTCAGGGGTCACATAGTACCCATACAATGTTGCCAATGCAAAGGAGTTGTACAGGACATGCTCAAATGTCCTATCCCCCACAGTGTCTTCTGGCATTTGAGTGCTAAGTGGCATATATTGATTTGAATAGGTACATCCTCCAACTTTTTGATGTTGGTTTTTAATATGCAGTGAAGGAGGATTCCCAGGTATACTGCAACGTGAATTCTTTGCAAGGTATATTTTTCTGATAACATGCACAATTTTTTGAAGACTTGAACTAATCTATTGATATAGAATGTTTGATTGAATTTGAAGAGGGTTCTGGGGGCACCTGACTTAAATCAGCCCCCCATGCCTCAGCAAACAAATTAATAAAGGTTTAAATGTGTTCATAAGGACTGTGTCCCTGACTTTGTTTGACAATGCCTTGAATACTTCATTAAAAATTTCAGTTTTTAAATATTTAGTTCCTATTTGAAAGTTGGTTTTTATTAGGTTTTTTTATATTTATTGATGCTTGCAAATGGGAATCTTTGAATGCTTTCATAAATATATTCATTGAAGTTTAGCTTGACATCCCACAAATTTCATTCATCTCTTTGAAGTTGATATTTGATCCTATTTTGTATGCTTCCCTTAACCACGGCAAGCACCCCACAGGTGGTAAATATTCCCTATCTTTAGCTTTGATATTTGAAAAATTATTCATATTCTGTTAAATTATTTTATTTATTTGGTTTTTATCTATTTGTTTTACAGGGGCTACCAGTGACTGGTAACCCCCATAGAACCAACTCGGCGTAAAAGCCGCCACTTCCATGACCTTGTCCCCATTCCTAGTGATAACTAAAATAAATATAAGTAAACATAAAAAGACTTACTAATTGTTTCCCCTGCGGCCCCCTCAGCAAACTTCATGAGCGTTGGCTGCTCTTCATTAATTTTCCTAGGCTGAATTTTCCTTATCTTTCTTGCAACTTGTGCTTCCTCTTGATTTTTGTTTGATAAATTTTCAGTATTTCTTGAAGAGCTCCTGCTTCTTGCTTGTGTTTTGTTTTCATCTTTTTCCATTTGGTTGGTTTCCTCTTCATTTGTGTTTATTTCCTGTGGGATTTCATTTCCTTAAATTAGTTTTATTTTTGAGTATTCTTTCTATTGGTTTTTGCAAATTCCCACAAGTTGTAACTTTCACTTTTGAAATCTAACCGCTTGAGTATTTCCTTTTGAAGATTTAAAATTATTTCCTTGTGTTCTTCATTGACTATTGTTCCCAGGCTATTTTTTGCGGTTTCCTTTTGCTGGACCAAGGCCCTTTCCTCATTTCCCAGTTGATTTATCACAATTTCCCTTATGTTGTATTCAAGCTTGACAACCTTTTGGAGGGCTGACTCTAATTTGTTGATTATGTTGCAACTGAGTTTCCAGACTTGCCTGCTAATGTATCTTACAATACACAGGGGGCGCTTGATGAGTCACCACTTGACGTGTCTAACAACATGGACCAATCTGATGGCAATGCCAAACTACAGACACTTTCTCCTAATTAGCAGCACTATCAATTTGACCTTCTGATTCCGCACAAGCTATTCCTTGGCTCCAAACCCTACATGAAACATGCCATCATTCCACCCCCTTGTGGCTCAGTGGCTTTCCCCATATAGTATATTAATCACAGTATTCTATAATAAGCCTCATCTTATTATTCCTGTACTTTCTATTGGACTGTTGTCTTCCCCAATTCAAATACTGAATTCTCATTGGTTCAGTTGCAACAGTGGTAGCAGCAGTAGGTTCACAGCCTACCTAAAGAAAAAATTCCCCCAAGAAAGGACAGAGTACAGGCTGTATGGCTACTCCCCATCAAGAAACCTTCCTGCCAATCCCCAAGGGGGACATCCCCAACGGATATGTTGTTTATCAAGATCAACTGGTACTTACAAGTGTGTACAACCAACTCCGCCTTGGGCAGCGCAACACTAGTGTCACCTCCACCCAGTCAGATCTGTCACAAAGCATGCTCAACCTCCAGTTGGAAACCTTTGCGGGTGACATGGAAGGGGCTGACATTGTCAGTTGGCTCCACTCCACTCAAACCCACCTCTTTGTATGTCAGGTACCTGAGCCTATGTGGGTTGCCACTGCTTCAGTCTGTCTTACAGAACCTGCTGCAGTTTGGTTCACCACCTGGGCCAGTCAAGAAATAGAAATTACCTGGGCGTCATTCAGGGATGCCGCAAAGTCCCGTTACAGAAAGACATTCTCATCCATTGTGGTAGGGACTCCCCTCCTGGCTATCAAACAGACTGGGTCTGTTCCTGAATATCTTGCCGCCTCCCCAGAAGCCGTGACTGATGGGAGCACCATGCTCCTTACCTTGATAGCTAATGGATTAACTCCCCATATCTGCAAGTGGGTTCCCGTAGGTTGCTGCACCTCCATCAATGACTGCTATAAGGCCATTGTGGAGGCTAATAATCAGGCTTTGATGGGCTTCCGCCGCTCCAATGATGCACCAACCCAACTTTGTCCCGCATCTGGCAGTGCTCACAACCAAGTAGGTTGCCGCCAGCCATGCCAACAGGAAAATGAGGTTAAGCGCCCCTGTAAGGGGGAACTCTAGTTAGCACAAATTGAGGACCCAGGAAAAGCCTGAGGGCTGTAGTTACAAGAGGTTCTACAACCTCACTTGACCCTCACTCTCAATCCCTCCTAGCAAAGAACCCCTGCAACTACAACCTTCACAAAGTTGAAACTCTTGACATCTTCCAAGTTCATAGCAACAACCCCATACTTCAAGCCAGTCACTCTCCAAATAAAGTAACTTGCTTGGCCTATCCCTTTTGTTTCTGTGAGAACACCCACAGATTACTGGTAGATACTGGGGCCAATCACACTATGGTTGACCAGACGTTTGTAGACGCTCAGCAACTAGACCAAGTGCCAAGCAGGTTCAAGGCAGTACAAGTGATTGATTCCCAAAGAGTGACAATTACCCATAAGACAGTACCCTTCTCTGTGAGAATGGGGAGCATCCAGGTTAAGCTCTCTGTACCTATCATGGCAGGGCAAAGCCACAATGTCATTGCTGGCCTTGACTGGATTTGTCACAACTGTCCCTAAATTGACTGGGATACATCTGTAACTACCCTCAATAGAAATGGGGTGGTTTATCAGATACATCCTGTCAAGATGAGCAAGTTACTTTACAATACTGTGTTTATCAGAATAACAGAAACGGGCTTGTATGATTTCAAGGGGAGAAACTAGACTTTAACTAATGCTCAGTCAAAGTTATACGTGCTGAACCATCTTCAGCCCTCCCCTTGACCACTTCACCTCCACCTGCACTTGCCACACTTCTTGAGGCGTATAAGGACATCTTCAGCAAAACACTGGACCAACTACCTCCTTCTCAAGAGATCCAGCATGCTGTACAACTCCAAGGGTTGCTACCTAATGCATGTCCCCTATATTGTCTTACACCAAAAGAAGATGAGACCCTCTGCCAGCACCTTGTAGACGCGCTTGAAAAGGGCTTTATTTATTTCTAGCTCTTGCCATATGGGGCTACTGTCTTCTTCATAGCCAAGAAGTATGGGTCCCTTTGCTTGATCACAGACTACTGCGCCTTAAACAAGGTGACTGTTAAGAATAAATACTTCCTGCCGTTGATTGATGACCTTTTTGACACACTTGCGGGTGCAAAGGTCTTTAGCAAAATTGATCTCACCGCAGGGTACAACCAGGTCTGCATTGCACAAGGGAATGAGGCAAATACTGCCTTTTGTACACATTACAAGTTGTTTGAGAGCCAGGTCATGAACTTTTGAATGACCAACGCTCCTTCCACCTTTGCCATACTGATGAACAAAGCATTTGAGGATTTGATTGGGAAATGTGTTGTTGTGTACCTTGACAACATTAATGTCTTCAGTCAAGATCAAACCACACATCTCCAACACCTTTGTGCTGTCCTTGAAACCCTTTGGAAAAACCAGTTGAAGTCTAAGCCTTCCAAATGCAAATTCCTCAAGTCAGAGCTCCTGTTCCTTGGGCACACCATCTATGCCCAAGGGATAAAGCCCAACCCTGCCAAAATTAAGGCAATCACAAGCATGCCACCTCCCACTAATGTGGGACAGGTGCGTACATTCTTAGGCATGGTTGCCTACATGCACAAGTTTATTCCCAATTGTGGGGAACTAATTGCATCCCTCACTGAGCTGCTAAACACTACACAGCGCCTTCATTGGACCCCTGCCAGATATCAAGCCTTTGAGATATTGAAGCAAAGACTGACTACTGCACCTGTATTGCAATTTCCCAATTGGAACCACCAATACAAACCCAAAACTGATGCCTCTGACAGAGCCATAGGGGGTGTGTTACAGGTGGAAACTGATGAGGGTGTCTTACTCCCTGTGGCATATGAATCCAGGAAGCTCACCAACTCAGAGCAACATTATCCCATACATGATAAAGAATTAGCAACAATCATGCACTGTGTTGAGAAATGGCGCTGTTACCCGGAAGGGGCCACCTTTACAACCCACGTTCTGAAAGATCACAAGTCACTCCAATACTTAAACACACAGTCTCACTTGAAACACTGTCAAGTAGGCTGGGTCAAGTGTCTATCCTCCTAACAGTTGTGTATTGAGTACAATCCTGGGAAGGAACTTGTCATAGAAGACGCCCTCTCAAGGCTCTATGTAGCGTCTATCACCAGGGACAATGGCTTGGATTCAGATTGGCCAATGCTTTACTTCTGCCCTGAAGCAGCCTGCTACAAAGGCCTTAATTTGGTAACCATCTTCAAGCTGAAGGACAACAAAAGCCAGTTCACCACTGGTGTGGGAAATGTCTGCCACTGGGAGAGACAGGAGGAAAGACACCCTATATTCCCACCACACAGCAAGGTGACACCATACTGCACTACCACTGAACCTTGGGCCATGTCAGAGGACTCAACCTCTTTGAAATCATGAAATGTAAGGTTTGGTGGCCGTGTATGCACCAAGACATCTTGGATCTCCTCAAAACATGCATGTTTTTTGAAAAGAACACATCTAAACCTACACCCTCAAGTCCATCCTGCCCATTAAAGCCATGGAACCCTTTGAACAGTGGGCCCTTGACGTTGTTGGACCCCTCTCCAAAGACAGACTTGGGAAGAAGTACATCATCACAGCCATTGACTACTTCACCTGTTGGCTAGTAGCATGGGCAACCACTAACCACACCGCCACCACCATCACCCGCTTCATTGGCAAAGAAATTGTGGGCTGTTTTGGACAATCCAAATGCCTCATTACGGACAGGGGTCCTGAGCTTGTTAGACATGTCATGAAGGCGTACTGCGCCAAGAATGCCCTACAACAAATAGTCACAACCTCATACTGTAAGAGAGAGGGGCTAAATCAACTAAGTTTAGCTCCCATCCTGGCAAAACAAACCACCAGGATGCTGCCCAGTGGAGAACTGGAACGGCCGCTCAAAGGGGGGACCACAGAGAGAATACAGGGGAAAGCTAAGAAAAGTGCGCATTCAATCCCATCAGCATTAAGCCGGTGAGCAAACAGGTTGTATGGATGGGGGAAGGAGGGAGTATCACAGGGGCCTGAAGGGGCACTGAGTTGCTCTTCTCTGGGATGGGAAGGGAGGATATCAACATTTTCTCACCCACAGGAGTGGGCAAGGCGTAATTAACAGCATCCAAATCTAAATTGTTGCAGGGCAAACTCTTCACCACAGCCTTCCCAGAGAATAGAGGACTTCTGGAGAGATCCAAGAGGCTGGAAGGATTTTCACCCACAAGCTGAACAGAAGAGGATATCTTTGACCATAAGTCTAGTGATGTCAAACACAAGAGCAGTAAAAATAGCGCCAAGAAAAATACCATAAATTTCAGGACAGGGGGTATCATGGTAGTGAACTCCACAAACTTTGGATAAGATTGATGGATTTTTTAAACCTGCAGACAATAAAATTGAGGCCAATTGGGGGACCCACAAGTAAGAACCAGGTAAGAAGTAGTAGAATGGGCTCAGGAGCTTGGTAATGGATGCAGGTAGCTTGGGCAGGTGGGAAAACAGAAAGCAGGTTTGAAAACAAAGTAATTATAGGAAAATTCAAAGTAAAAGTAGCTTTTTATATTGAAAATTACTAAAATTTTAAGTTTGAAAGCTATTTTCAAAGGCTCAAGTGTAACTCTACAGCAACTACACGCCAAAGCCTTTCTTAATAGTTCCAGAAGAGATGCCAGGTTTGAGGCAGGTTGACACAAGGTAAATTTTAATATAATAACTAACACTTTAATTTTTAGATTGTAAGAACTCCAAAACAGGGGTTCTAGCCAAGTAAACTTTAAAATTAAGTGCAACAGTTTCCAAACTTTAATGATATTGGAAAAAAGACAAGCAGGGGACTGGAGTTCTCCTTGCTATGTTAAAATGAGTGTGTTGCAGGGGAGTTAAATCACATGACCACAGGATTTGGATCCAATTGGCTGGTGGAGAAAATTTGCTGATCAGAGCCAGGAGGACTGGAAAGTTTCACCTTAATCTCTGCGGTCCCATCTGATTGGCTAAAGGGAATCCCAGGCATTTGAAATTCACTTGGGTTTTTGAGAGTTGATGTGGCGTCACCTGATTGGTTGGATATTATGTTTTTCAAAAGTGGGCAACACCATGCCAACAAGTAGTCCAAATCAACCAATGTTTCTTCCCAGGGGGAGCAACCAAAGGCAATGGATCCGCTGGGTAGGCCAGCAAAAATCTCTCATCAACTGTGTGTGCCAAGTCCTCTAAAGAATTAAGAGGTTTGGCTGATATTTTTGGACCTTTCTTAGTACGTCTGGGGAAGATAGTGCTATCCAATGCCAAGGGTGGCAGTGAATTTAGGCAACCTTCAGAATTAACTCATACAGAATGGAACATCCTCCATGTCAACAATTTCAAAAAAAATTGCTTGATATTTTATAATTTTGATTAAAAGCTCAAAATAAAAATCAAGCATTGCTTCTATTATCAGTGTCAATTATTTAATCAAGAAAAAATTAATCTTTAATATTGAAAATAAGAAAAATATTTTTGAGAATTGTTGACATGGAGGATGTTTCATTCTGTATGAGTTAATTCTGGAGGTTGCCTGAATTTACACATACCATCCACAAGCCAATGGGCGCGTAAAAAGGTTGAATGACTCACTGGTCTAACTGATTGCCAAGCTCTCACAGGAACACCCTAGTACTGTGTGGACTGAACATCTGCCCACCGCACTGCACATCTTACAAGCAGGAATCAACAGGGGCACTAAGGTTCAGTCCCAGTACCCTGGCCTTTGGGACACCTGATGGGTTAGCAGGAGTAGAACAAGGAAAATTATGATCCACAGTTCCTGCAAAACCCCCCTTGTTGCCTACCCCTTCTCTGAGACAGTGGCATGCCAAGGCCTGAGAGATTGGACACAAGCAAATTGAGGGAGGAAAAAATGCCTCAAGGCTAGATACACTGTAGGTGACCCCATCTACACCCTCAACCCCAATTCAGCCAAGTTAGAACCCAACCACTTGGGACCCTTCAAGATAGCCGCGGTCTATGATAACCACACCTATCAGCTTGAAGACACCCAAGGAGACACCAAAAAGCTTCATCACAATTGCTTGCACCCCTGCTGCGCCATCCTCACACAAAAGTTGTTTGTGTGGCCCTTTCAGATCTCCCGCAAACTCTGATCTTGGTGTCTGACGACAAACAGGGGGCAAGGGGGGGTGTTGCAACTGAGTTCCCAGTCTTGTCTGCCAATGTATCTTACAATACACAGGGGACGCTCAATGAGTTGCCCCTTGACGTGTCTAACAACATGAACCAATCTGATGGCAATGTTGAACTATGAGCACTTTCTCCTAATTAGGAGCGCTATCAATTTGACTACTGATCCCGCATGAGTTATTCCTTGGCTCCAAACCCTACATGCCACCAATCCCCCCCCTTGTAGCCTGGTGGCTTTCCCCATATAGTATATTAATCACAGTATTCTATAATAAACAATACCTTATTCTCATTATTCCTGTCCGTTCTATTGGACTGTTGTCTTCCCCAATTCAAATACTGAATCCTCATTGGTTCAGTTGCAACAACTCTGACCTTTCTTGGGGGAATTATTTTAATGGTAGACTATAAATTGAACCCAAGGTTGCTATCACTGTTGCAACTGAACTAAAGATAGTTCAGAATTTGGGTTTGGAAGACAACAGTCCAGGAAGAAGAGAGATTTAGAATAAGATAAAATGTTTATTGAGAAATGAAGGATATTATACTATATAGATAGACATAGGATAACAAGGAGATGGCCCAGTAGCAAGGTCTAGATATGGTTTTAGATGACAAATAAGTTATCAAGGAAGTTTGGTGGGAATTGGTCTTGCTACTTATAACGAATTATTGTCTTGTATTTTGACATCCAAGGCAGAATGTCATTAGATACGACACGGGCAGCTCATTGAGCACATCTGTGTATCATAAGATCCCTTGTCAAAAAAGGTATTAAACTTGGTTGCAACATCAGTAGAATTTCCCTCATGAATATTTTAACTTTTTGTTCCATACACGACTTTAGTTCGTCCATCTCAACAGCTCTCTGAAAAGTACAATATATGATTTTGTGGTTTAATACAAGTTTATATTGGGCAAGCTGGTTGGTTGTAATTAACGCTCTTGGTTCTATCGGATCTGTTCAAGATATCAAATTTCTATTTAGAATTTAAACAGTGTTTAGGGGAATTCCTTGAAAAGGATAATTGCAGCTTTAATTTCCACATCAAGTCCTTTAGCCGGGAGGAATAGCTTGGCTAGTCAGAGCAGTGCAAACCTTGACGATCGTTTAACGCTTCCCAACCCAGGTCTTCTGAGATATAAATTGTAAGTTATTACATAGCCTTTTCTTGATTTTCAAGTGTTGATGATTTCAGACTGACAGGTCTGTCTGGAAATGGTTTAGCTGCTTGATTCGTAGCTATATTTGCTCAGCCAAGCTCAAGCCCCTAAATTGGATTCGCACCACTTGGAGTAGGTAAGCCTTATAATTAAAGCGTTCATAATATGGATTTAACTATTCAAATTGATTGCTCTTATAAAAGCAGGATGAAGTTTAAGCATCCCGTTTTTTATGTATCAACACGTCAACGACATATTTACGTAATAGAAGCTTAATTGGAAAGGACCTAGGAATCGATGTGAAATCATTTAAGGGATTGATGTTTGGGTGGAATATTCTAAAAGAGTAAAGTTAAGGATTCATAAGTATAAATGGACACAATCTCACTAACCTCCTGGGGTGGGCTAGTTGTGATAATATGAGTCGCTTGGTTAGAACATTTTACAAGGTAAGTATAACTGCTGGCGATATGCTTTCCTTTAAACATGCAGGCTCATTAAAAACTAAAAAACACTGAAGCAATTTAACTTTATACCCGAATATTTACCCCACTCAATTATACTCATGAGATACAATTTTCAAGTTTTAAAGCTCATAAATATAATTAACTACATACTGGTTGTATTGTAGCATCGACTGACTGTTTTTGTTTATTTATTAATTCAAGTTATTTATTTTTAAAGTGAATATTCACTTTAGATCATAATTATACTTTAACCCTTTATACCTTTAATATCATCACTGTGTTTGATACCAAGTTATCTGTTTCATAGTTACGCTAAGTAGTTCATCTAAAATATAAAAAAAGTGTGCAGGGTTTTTAATGCTTGAACTCCATAGATCAATTCCGAGCGCTTTGAATAAAGCTAGCTCCCTAAATTTTTAAGCTTAAAGGATTGGTTCATCTAACTTTTACCAAATGTATCGGCTGATTCCAGAAACTTTTACTATCCTCTATGACAGATACCTGTACCTTTTTGATTTTAAACTCGGGGTTTGCTCAGCAGCCATAAATAATAATGATTTTTAGAGGCAGCTTCCGGCTGAACTTATATCCTTTTCATCTGATGAGGGGAAAGAGTTGTTTAAATCTGCTCTTCTAGCGGGCTCGGCAGAAATTTACTTTCATTTGGCCAATCACTTTACCACCCAATCGGAGCCAGCATGTAAGCATGCCGCATTCACGTTATCTTCAAAAACTACTTTCACGAGCTCAATGATTCTTTTTTCAAAATGTGTTTGCACAGTCAATGAGTGTCATTCAATTCACATTGCTATTCAATTGTTCAATTCTGAAACTTGCATTGTATTTTAACCTTTTCTTTATAGTTTGTGGGTTGGGATCTTTATCTATGGCACTTAATTCACTAGAAGTGGATCCATTGAGAGTATGGAAAGGGCCTTGGAGATGGTGAGTGAGTTCCAATATTTTATAGCTCTTGGAGCTTTTCAAACTGAGCACCCAAGCTTATGCTTTGCTAGGTATGCCGATGAGAATGTTAGACTGCTGTCGATCCCTTGAGGATATTCGAAAGAACGGAATCACTCTTTCAGAATTCGGCTGTCTGGCTAGGTGTAACGGATTAGATGTTAAAACCTTCCGGGCTGATGTCACGCCGCTCGAGCAATTTGAAGCAGATCTCAAGGCCACTTGCTCATCTCAAAATCAAGTCATGGTGGTGTCGTATGCTAGAAAAGTTTTAAACCAAACAGGTGATGGTCATTTTTCGCCGATAGGAGCTTACTATGCAGCACAAAAGATGGCGCTAGTCATGGATGTTGCACGCTTCAAGTATCCAGCATACTGGGTGCCATTGGATATGTTGTACCGATCTCTCCACCCACGGGATCCTGTCACTCATGAGCCTCGTGGCTACAGTCTTCTTCGAAAGAAAACTGTCGCGGCATCTTCGCTTACTCAGTTGACCATCTCAAAATCGGGCTGGAAGCAGATCGTCAAATGCTGGGAATCTACACCGTATTCCAAAATAACCCCCTGTCCCAATGATGATTTGGCTGGGTTCTGGTCTGGATTATTTGACTGCTATCGAAAAGTTGCGTTGGCCACAGAAAAGGCACCTGAAGAAGACATTGCGCTTATTGCCAAGCGGGTGGTAATCATGCAAGAAGATGAGAGCAAACCCCCCATCAAATTCGGATGTACGTCTGAAACTGAAAGCGTGGGCATCGAATTCCGAACTCAGTTTGACCTTCTTGTGGCTGGCCTCCAGTCTACTCGTCTTTACAATGTGGTTAAGGGGCTCAGTAAAGGAGATAGTTCGCTTCCTTTAGGTGCTTTTGGGTTTGAGCTGGCTGCTTTATTTTTCCTATCGATACCCTATAGAGCGCTCTTCTCAGGTGTCTGGCCTGAAGCTCTCATTTCAGCCGCAGAGGCTATTGTGAAGGAGGACCTTACATCCTCCAAAGCTTCACTTCTGACTAATGGTTGTAGGGCGTCGGCTTGTGGTTGCGCTGATGCTTCTTCGGATAAAGCTTTGTCTGTCCTGTGTTCTGAAGTAGCATATCTTACTGACCAGTTCAGTAACCTTTCCCGTTGTGTCATCGAAGAAGCTCATGGCTCTGTTTGATGCCTCGACAGTCAGCAGGTGATATAAACGGTATTGAAGTGAGCAGAGATTGCGAGTGTACAATTAAACCATCATTCGTGTATAATGAGCTTTGATATGCTGCCACAGGAATGATTTACAAATGTTTCATCAGAACATACTTTCAATCTTTTTTAACCAGACAGCTTCTATAAGCTGACAATGAGTCTGAGATATCTCTGATCTTCACCAAATGAATCCCAAGTTGATATCATTAGATTGCTTGGATGCGGTATCTGAATAAGGATATTACTATGCTTTATCGAAACCAGACTAAACCTATGAATTTTCTATTTCATCCGGAGTTATTGTATACTAACCGCAAACTATGTCATGTTGATGGTAAATATCAAGTATTTTAATGCAATTAAATTTACACAACTTTATCTTGGTTCAACTTTATATTCTATCATACTAAATGCCGAGGGCACCGTCACATAGAAGAAAGTATACAATGAAGGGTTTGTAAGTTAGTCTACAGTAAGTGTTGTTATCAGGATGGCAGGCATGGGTAGATAAATTTGCTCAACTATAGCTTGATTTCAAGCTCAGGTGGTCTGGTCTAGAAAACAGTATCAATAAAAGTGACGGCATCAAATAACTGGAGGCTTGTGCTGCAACCAGGATCAACACTTTGCTTGCCAGTGTATCTCACAACACACAGGGGGCACTCAATGAGTCACCCCATGATGGATCTAATATCATCCTCCCTCTCAATCTGAATGTCATAAAATGGGCTCATATTCCCTTATAAGGGCTGAAGCCAATCACAACAAAATCCCCTGATAACTTATCCAAAACAAAGAAAAACTTTATTTGGATCGCTGCTACATGTGCCAGCAACAGCGCCACTGCTGACCAGGAAATCAACTTCCACTAAGGAACTTGCTAGCCGCCCAAGCTTAAATCCCATTCTTCTTAGCTCTCAGGGGTGCGAACCCAGAAATCACAACAGAATCGTGGCCAGTTTGGCACGGTTCAATATTAAGCTTAATTGAAATCCCAATCCAACCCAATCCCCCCTTACTTTTACCAGCAAACATTCATTTTTTTCAAAGTCAGATGCGCAGCGTAAGAATGTCAATGTCAACCCTTTTTAAGCCTAACCCATCTTTAGTAGTAAAACTGACACACTTACAATATAAACATCATTATCACAGCCATAAGATATTTTCCATTACATCAATATATAGAAATAGCTATAGCACATATAGCTGTCTGTTGAAATGTCCATCATAAATTTATCTGTGGCACTTAATTTGACTTCAATGTCATAAATGGATTCATGGCTCGCAACAATCCCATAATTCAAGCCGGCCCACTATGTAAATCACTGCAAGGTTTATAGGCAACAACAGTGTCAACAATCAAAAGTGTCTGCAATTCACTCAGGATCAATCACTGGGGTGAAGTTAAGCAAATTGGAGCAGCACAAATGAGCTTAAATCACTACGTCACCACCTAATGAGAATGTTATCAGCGGTGTCAGGAAGCCAGGCATAGATGAAGGTATCAGGCAACTCAGGACAGGGTACCACCAGGCCAGTGGGTAATGGCCACTATAGGATGAGTGTTAACTTGATAATGTAAGATAAGGATTGCCCAAGTAAAGACCTGGGCCCAGAGTTGGGCACCATAGAGTCCACCCAACCTGTCAAAGTAACATAGAGTACTCCAAACAGCTGGGTAGACATGGTCTTGGCAGTGGTGGTAGGCTCCTTTGGGTAGCCAGGTTGCAGGGTTAAGGACGGAGTCATAGGGACAAAGTAGGCAGACAGATAATTGTACTTGTCTTTGAACAATCTTGGTGGCCTCACGTCCCACTTTCCTTTGCAACCTATAGTTTTGGTCTCTATAGTCCTTGCCAAGGGGTCGGCAATGAGGATGTTCTCAAAGTTGAACTCAGAGTAGGCAGGTTTTGGTGGGATTCAGTGAAATGCACAGGTCCAAAGAGGGCTTCAGGGGGACAGTATAGTGTCAGAGGTGGGTTGGCCTCTAGAGTGGGCAGCTGCCTGGTTGTCTACTTGACCTGAGTTGAGATGAAAGATCACTAAAACTAAATAAGGTAGGATTCAATCAAACCAAAGGTTCATAAACCTTTATTATTGAAAATGACAACATGGCTATCCCTATACTGCTGGGGTTCTTATAACATGTGATTTAGCTTCTTCAATTTTTTGCAGACTTCAAGCTCATGGACAATTTTCTGGCAGGGCATGAATCTTTGCTTGGGTTTCAAGGGCAGCAGATCCTGGTTGGTCTTTGTCGGGATTTTGGGATATTGACTAATTAATGGATTCAACCAATTAACATTAGTCAGCTGTCAATCACTTTTAGGAATGGTTTCAACGGAATGATGTGGGCCACAGGCTGCAGGATCAATGAATCAATGACCTAATTATACCCTGGCATTAGAAAATCCATGCATTGCAATTAATTAATGGAATATGCAATTAACCCTCATTAATTAGTTCCCATCTGCCTGCACCTCAATATGCACCTCATAATAATTACTAATCTAAACTTTAATTGTATCCCAGAACAAGGGCTACCATATGGGCCATCATCTGAAACACTTCTAGAAGAGCTCATCATGGACTGGGTCGCCAGGCCAAACACTCTAAGATAGAAGGATCACAAGTCTATTGTATTAGGGTAGCTCTAATTAAGTGAAACAATCATCTCCATGAACTAGTAGCCAAACACTGGCTAGCTAGCCCTGGAAGTGGCCCAGGTAGACAGAAAAGATACTGATCTGTAGAAGATGTCAAGCAAGCTTCTGTCAAAACCACCCCAAAAAGGATGGGCCTCTTGCCGTGTTGCCATAATGCTTCTTCAGTCTCTTCTAGCATTGTGAGCTAACTCAGATAAACTGCAGGCAGGCGGGCTACCTTAAAGCCAGTCCATTAGAATAAAAGACTGATGATTCTGTATTGACGTGATGATTGATCCAAGCCCTATTTCCTTAATGTGATCCTCTCTTAGGCTTTATTAGTAGAGCAAAAGATGATACTGTTGTTATACAGTATAATTATCTATAGTAAAATATAGAGACAACAACTTATGAACCTATATACAGAAGTAGGAAGAACTGCCCCAAATCCTTCAGGCCTTGGGCCCTGTC